>NQII01005034.1:89954-144346 GCA_002778355.1 Clitarchus hookeri | reverse complement strand
GCCTGCAAAACCAATGTAGGGACTTAGAAAGATATGTGGCATCCGTCGTCCCAGCAGAGAAAGGTCAAGCAGAGGCAACCACGCGCTTGCAAGCCGTACACATGTCGCTGAGGCGTAGACCTTCCAACACCCCACCCCCTTCACCCCCTACGCCTCTTGCAAGCCCGTGAGATCTGTTGAGCGCCGAGATATCACAAAAGAATCATGTGTAATTTGCCTGAAGTCAAAATATACGCACCGAGAAATAGCTGCCAGAGTAAGCTATGGAAAGAGATCACCACTTCTCCCACCCCCGAACCTTCACGAACCATGGCACGTGGCTGAATGGCTTTGTACTGAAGGCAACCACCTCCCCCCTTCCCTCAATAACAGACACACGTGCCGAGACTTAGGGAGGGAAACTGGAGAGCATATAAGCGAATTTACGAGAGAAGAGGGACTAAATCAATTATTACCGTGCAGAGAGGTTAGATCAGTATACCATTGAGCAGTCAGTTGAATAGAGAGAAGTCAGCCACGCCGAGGGCGGCCGGGGGGTGGAAATCGGACCCTCAGCCACGTCAGTACGTCAGTAGAGCAGTCCAGGGGAGACAACAGCAAATGCGGGCCTTTGCCAAGGCCGTCCACTTCACCGGAGCTCATCCCCAGCTGACAGCATACCACCACCAACAGCAGAGTAGTTAAGTATAAAGTCGCTGCCCAGAGAAGCCCCTCTCCACTACGAAGTCGCCCCAGTTAATACAAGTAGCCAAATTAGAGTACCACACCTCGGAAGTGTTGCTGTATGCAGTTTTTGTTGAAACTCGAGACAATATAATTATCCAGTTAAGTTAAACGTCAAAATACTACCTTATTGAAAAACCTTTAACCTTCTAGGCACCTTATAGTCTATGCCTGGAGGAATTTAACTACGACCCTATAATAAGCCACACTGTATTCCACAGTGGTGTGGCATCAAGTTAAATAGTCACGACCAACGTGGGGACTAGATAAGCCCGCGTCAGTTAAGTTGGCTTCCCCAACGTGGAGCCCAACCCCGGAAAGTTAAATTGGCGCCCTGACAGGTGGCGTAGCATCAAGTTAAATTGGTGCACAACTGTGACAGGTGGAGATGCATCAACTTATACTCATTCTTTTGTAGCGTGGTTCTCTTCTTCTAAGTGCATAACGTGTTTTTCGTTTGAAAGCGATATTGCGAAAGCTATTTGCGACACACCTAAAATCATTTAACATGTAATACCGTATCCTTTCGTTCAACTACTCCTGCACCAGGCAGCGCTTTTAAACAAGTAAACATTACTTACCTACCAAATAAGCGTTATTTTGTGGGTGCAGACGAAACTCCAAGATAAGGTATGCTCGTTTTATGTCTGTCATTGGCCGACAACTAGTGGGGCACATCCCAAGGTCATTTTAAGACAAAAGTAAAGGCTTATCGGTTGAGCAACCTATCACCAGTAGAGCGGCCCCACAGGTTAATGTCACCTAATAGTGGCCAATAGCCAATTAAAGCACGATGTGAGCGCAAGAATCTCAAAGGAAGTGAAGTATAGCATGTTATCTAATGATAAAGAGTATTTTCATGTATTTAGTAATCGTAATAAATATGTAACCATTCTCCCATGCTAAACTCTGGTTCACTTTTCGAAGCTACATTGTGCTGAGAGAGTTCTAATTTAAAAACAATTGAGCAATGGCGTGAGGTGAACTGTTGCAAGCTAATCTGGTTCGCTGCTGTGCTGAGTTGCTTCCTAGTTTACACTAAAACGTAGCTCAGTAGCTGACGCCACAGGACGTGTGAAATGGGTCCCTTGCTGCTCGCTTGTGAATGGTCGGAATGCATTCAGTTTTCCTAGGCTGCATGGTGGTTACTGGCTCCTCCTACTTGCACCAAGAATCTACAGCAGTGAACAAGCACCAGCTTACCTTGCAACAGTTCACCACACGCCACTGCAATTAAAGGTATCGTTCCATTCCTAACAGTACGTGTTATCTTAGTAACGAAATAACATATTTCAAGCCCGTGAAGTAAGATGGGACGATACAAGCAAGATATGGGGGTTATGCTTTGTGTGTTCCTCCATTATCATTATTAATTACGGAAAACTACTACACGTTCTACCAAAAGTTAACAAGTATACTCATGATAGTTCACATTTACATGGTGGTGGCCAGAACTGTTCTCCTTAAGTCATGGTAACGAAATGGAGGCTGGAGTGAGCAGGCTACTTAATCGTGTCATCAGCAATCCTGCTCCTCCCAACGACGACCTGGTTTACATCCCCGGCTGATCTAAAACAGGATTTGTCACTAGAGAGAAGCCACCTTTGGACGGTGTTAATTATTTTTGACATTACCTCTGCCACCACAAGAGCATTCCGTCGCTTTCAATTCAAGGATCACATTTCACGCCATTCATTAGGAAATGATTGGTACACCTGTGGGCCCCACCCAAAGATTTCCGCCACTTCTGTGGTTGCCACGACAGAGAAAGGGCGAAAGTTACTCTCAGAGTAATTTTGACACGGATAACGAGTAAATCCCGACGGACCATCATGTTGATAATAAGTGTCTGAGCCACTAAAACACATAAGTTTACATGGCCTACCATAACGTTACTTGTGTGAGAAATGTTATGGAAATCGGTTGATTGGTCTCCGTGATATGGCATAAAAACCTTATTTTCTTAAATGGAGCTATCTTACAGAATAACTTAAAAAGAAACTCTGTACACGATGTTTGTAATAGACAATGTCAGAATAAAAAGTTTGATTTAAATTGTAAATATATATGCCAAATATATGAAAATATTTATATGGCCGCCATTTTTAAAATCATTGCCTGATCCACTTTAAATCATGTAACTATATTTGGTCTTCTGTAGGTGTGCAAAATTTTGTGAAAATTAGTCGAATTATACCTCAAATATGACAAATTGTTCAGTTTACTCACTTACACTACTTTGCAAAAAATCTGGCAAAGGAAGATCTCTTTATGCATAAAGGTTGATTGGTCCTCGAGATATGGCATGAAACCTCCGTTGATCATGTGACGATCTTCATAAATGTAGGGCAAAAAGATTATATATTAGCACATTTTATTATAGTCATAGATAAAATATATAAAGTTAAATTTAAATATGTTACAAAGCTTCGTAGATATAACACACTAAGCTAAAATGTTTGTATACGCGCAATCCAGAAAATAAGAGACTAACATAATTGAAACATATAAACTAATATAGCCTACCACAGTATAAACTCTTCGCCCTATATTGTTTCCCGAGGTACGCCATAAAAACAGTATTATTTCATGTTGGGCTATCTTACAAAATTGCGGAGAAATAAGTGTTTAAATATATATTTTTAATGGATATAATTAATACTATCAGCATGTAAAGTTAGTTTGAAATTTGTTTGTAGATTCGTAGATAAAAATTCTGAGCTAAAATGTTTGTATGCTTATCAGTTTAAATATATGTGTCTGACCCTCTCAAAGAGTTTAAATTTGCATGGCCTCCCATAATGCTACTTTATTTTCAAATTTGATAGAAATGGGTCGTTTATGGGAGATAGCACCTAGTTTTAATTTGTAATGCGATATTATTGTACAAAATAGTGGACAAAATAGATTCTGTGTGAAACATTTGATGGTTGTAATATATGTGCACAGCTAGCATACAAAGTTTCATTGGAATAAGTTACACTGTTCGACAATATAACATACAAAATTAAAATAGCTATGAGGTCGCCAGTTTTAAAATAAGTTTCTCACACAACTAAAACATATCAGTTAACATTACCTACCTCACTACTACTTGTTTGCCATATTTGGTATGAATGTGTCAATTGTTTCCCGAGATATGACATAAAAATTGTATTTATTCGTGTGGAAATATCTTACAAAATAGAGGAAAAAAGAGGATCCGTGTAGATAAATTTTATTTTTGTTATTTATACTCCCAGTCTACAAAGTTAAGTTGTGGTTGAAATTGGTTAAACAGTATGGTAGTAATACCAAGTAAACCTAGAACATTTATATGGCCACCGTTTTGAAAATAAGTGTCTACTTAAATCAATTACTTATATTTACCTGGCCTATTGTAGTGTTAATTACGTGCCAAATTTGGCGAAGATTGCTTGAGTATTTTTTCGAGAAATAACGTAATAGTTTTATTTTATTATATTTATTTTATTATATTCTAAAATGGCTTATCAACATAAATATCAACCTCTGAATTCAATGCTTACATATTGCACTGTCAGCATACGAAATTTGGTTTAAATAAGTTCAATTGTTTCCGAGATATGACATACCATCCTAAATTTTAAAATTGCCGCCATTTTGAAAGTAAGCGTCCGGCGTTGTCGAAAACTATGAAAGTCAGGTTTCCTAATTTAGTACTATATGCCGAGTTTGGTGAAATTCGGTTCACGCGTTCAAAAATTGAAATAGGGGGACACACATGCTCAGCCACACACAGACAGGAAAGTGATCTCATAGGTCTTTCTTTCCTTTGGAAAGTATGCTAAAAACATGGTTGAGTGAGAGAGATTTGGGCAGCGCTTGACAGCTAAGTCATTTCTGAATGAAAAATAGAAATGTGTCAAGAATAAAGTCTGTATGACGTTCTTACTAAATTAGTTGAAAATTATTTGAATGCTTCTTAAGATAGAATATCTGCGCTTGAATATCCAGACAGTATCACCTCCCAAATGGTGGATTGGAGCAATCATTTTTAATTGAATGTTGTGTTTGTACTCTGCAATTTTAACAAAGCAGTTTTAATTCAAACCATTCTAAAGTTTAGTGGATACTTCAACCAGCACTAAAAATTTATAATTCCATAATTTGGAACTATTTAAATTCAATAATTATGAATTTTCTTCAGCTGCAGTAAATAAGTATGAAATATAATTTGAATGAGAATAACAATTCTCAAAACATATTAAGTAATTTTAATTTTTTATGTGACACAGTATCCCAAAATGCTCGATGAGAGGACGTAATAATTAGGGAATAAAATGTTTTCGTTATTAGCTTTCAAAATAAAAAAAAACTTTGTAAATTTCCTGATATATAGCACGTTAATAAACATTTCTGAAAAAAAAAACCGTATCGTATCGTTGCGTACTATGCAAGCCTGGTGTTCTTTATAGGTTGTAGAAGTGAACCGAGTTGGTTAAAGTTCGGTGATGGTGTCCAAGATTTAATAAAAGGACATACGTGCGTCGACAAATACAATTCCACACGCACAGGAAGGAAAGTGGTATTCTTAAATTTTCTTTTCCGAAAAAAAAAACGTAGGCTAAATAAAAACTAATTTTGATTAATCTAACAATACAAATAAAAAAATATATTTACAGACAGAGAAAACCTCACTAGAGTATTACAAACGTAAATGGTAACACTTTCTAACAGTTGATCAGAGAAGGACAATGTTGGCAATTGAGTGAGAGGGAACACCTACCAACGGTCAAATAGTAGAGTAAACAATGTTGTCGGTCCAGATGTTATGTAGCTACTTCTAGCCTTCAGACAGTATAATTAGAGACATAATTGTGAAAGATCTTTGGGCGAATATATCTTCGATAATAATCTGGTTAGTTTATACTTTTTAGCCTACTTTCCGAAGTAAAGAAAGACATGAGATCACTTTCCTGCCTGTATGTATCTATGTGCATGTGTGTGTATATTTGTGTCTGTACGCGTGTGACCCCCTCCCCCCTCCCTTCAAAACTTTCGAACTCTTGGATCAAATTTCATCAATTTCAGTAAACATATTAATTTAGAGAGGGATATTGTTGTTGGTCCGTCGTTTTGTAAGATATCACTACAAGAAAACATAAAGTCTTTACGTGATATCTCGATAACTACTCTACACTTTTCTCGCCAAATTTGGAAAGTAAGAATTACTATGGTAGGCCATATAAACATATGTGATTTAAATTGATTTGGCACTTATTTTTAAAATCTAAGTTATGCACATATTTTAAAGTGAACAGTGAGTGAGTGAGTGGACAGATTTGGGCGGTTCTTAACAACGAGGTATTGACGGCTGATGAGGGTGAAGTGAGGTGAGTATGGTGCAGCGCCGAAATGAAAGGGCGGGAGAAACGGGAGATCCCCGAGAAAACCCACCGACCAGCGTAATCGTCCGGCACGATTCCCACTTGCGAAAATCCTGTGAACCAGCCGGAGATTGAACCCGGTTTACCTTCGTGGAAAGCGAGCCGTCTAATCGTTCAGTCTCAGTGGCCCCACGTATTTTAGAGACTTATTGGTTATATCTACCATACCGTTTAACCATTTTCAACCAACAGTTATATGCTGCAAGTACCTATTACAAGCATCATACATGCTAACACACAGCCATTTTTGTCCACTGTTTTGTAACATACCGTTATACGAATAAATAAAGTTTTCATGTCATATATCGGGGGGAAAAAAGACAGATTCCTACTAAATTTGGCAAACAAGTAGTACTGTGGTAGGTGATGTAAAGTAGTATATTTAATGGCAGACACTTATTTTCAAATTGGCGGCCATATAATGGTTTTAGCTTAGTATGTTATATCGTCGAAACAATGTAATCAATTCCCAACTTACCTTTGTATGCTGGCATTACATATTACCACTTTTAAGTTTGTTTACACGGAGCCTCTTTTATTCGCCATTTTGTAAGATGGTGTCACACGAATAAATACATTCTTATGTCATATATCGGGAAACAGTTGACCGATTCCTATCAAATTAGAAAAACAAGTAATACTGCGGCAAGCCATGTAGACTGGTATGTTTTAAATAGGTCTGACACTTATTTTCAAAATAGTGGCCATGTAGCTATTTTAGCCTTGTATGCCATATCGTCGAAACCATGTAATTAATACCAACTTAACTTTGTTTGCTAGCAGTATATATCACAGCAATCAAATGTATCAACAAAAAGTTAATTTTGTTCTCCGTTTTGAAAAATACCATTACATAATAAATTACAATTTTTGTGTAATATCTTCAGAGAAAACCAACAGATTCCAACAAAATTTGACAAACAAGTAGTACTCCAGCAGGCCATGTAAATTTATATTTTTTGAATATGTCAGATACATGTTTTCAAAATGGCGGCCATGTAAAGTTTTTACTTCAGCTACGAAACTTCGAAACAAATTTCAACTTAGCTTTTGTGCTGGCAGTATATGTTATAAATATAATATGTGTCCATACAGAGTCTCATTTCTCCGCAATTTTGTAAGAAAGCTCCACATGAAAAAATTAGGTTTTATATAATATCTCGGAAAACAATCAACCGATACCCACCACGTTTGACTAAGAAGTCGTACTGTGGTAGGCTATATTAATTTTCACGTTGTAAGTGTGCACTTATTTTTAAAATGGCGCAATAATAACACTTTAGCTTAGAGTAAGAATAAATCTACGACACTATGTAACCGATTTTTACTTAACTTTGTATAATGCATCTATGACAAACACCGGATATGCTAATATATAACCGGTTTGTCCTCCCTTTATGAAGATCATCACATGAAAAAATGGATGCTATACGTCATATCTTGAGGGCCAACTAAACTATTCCCACCAAATTTTACATGCAAGTAGTGCTAAAGTAGGGTATGTAAACTAACATGTTTTAGATGCTGCGGGCCTTTTTTAAAGGCTTTTATATAAATAATTTAGGTTAGTATGTTATATCTACTAAACAATTCAACAAAATTTAACCAAATTTTGTACACTTGCGGTAGTTTTTGGAAGCATCAATTATGCATACAAAAATCATGATTTGCCTGCATTTTGTAAACAGTCCCAGAAGAGAAAATTGAATATTTTACTATATATCCGTTATAGTTTAACTAATTACCACCAAATGTTGCATGTAATTAGTACTACAGAAAGCCATGTGATTTTATATTATTTAAGTAGGATGACACTGTTTTTCAAATTGGCAGTAATATAAATAAATTCAAACAATCTTTGTATGATTTGTATGCTGACAGTATATGTTACAACATCGTATACAAAACATTTTTAAGGGCAATCTTGTAAGATGGCAGCAAATAAGAATATAACATTTTTTCACAATATCTCAGGGATCAATTAACCAATTTCCACCAAATTCTCCTAAAAGTTATGCTCCGGTAAACCATGTAAATTTACGTGTTTTAAGTGTCTCAGGCACTAATATTCTAAATGACGGCCCTGTAAATATTTCAGTTTAGTAAACCCTATCATTCAAAACATTGGACTGATTACATCCGAAGATGATACTCCGAATCCGACCTCCTTAATGCAGTTGGTTGCACGCTACCTTATGATACGAGGTTTTCTGGGTTCAAGTCCCAGGTAAGGCATGTGTGCAGTTGTAATTGTCTCACTACTGTTGCTTATGTTACTGATTGTATCACTAATGATCTTGCTGTCAACGAGACGTCAAGACCTATCTACCATCCAAGCTTTTAATAACTTCATTAAAAATAATTGTTTGCACCCATGTAGAGGAATGTATTCTCGTTAGTTAAATCTGTAAATTCTTGTATGATTGCGTGATCAAATGTTCGACTCGGCTAAGCTCTTTGCAGACCAATGACAAAAGTTCTGCTTCACAGTATTAGAATCCTCATCGTGCCAATGAAGTTGGATAGCAGCTTCATACATGCATGACAGCCAATACCGGAATAAAACTGTCCGACGTGTGCACATTACGTTGACTCTTAGCGAAGTCACTTTTTCCCGCGATAAGCCATCGTCTGTAGGTGTACTGCACAATGTTGTCAGTCCCAGTGAGAAATGACGAATAGAGGTACAGTATCTTGACGACTGAAGTCACAGGCACTCACATAGTGAGATTCTTCTCTAGATAATCCATCGCGAGGAGGCCTGAGCGTTGGTAGTTTCAGACCCACACCTGCTACGAACCAGTGTTAATGAACACTGACTTGGTGTACAAGTGGTTAATCAAAAATCCTGCAGCTTTGATTTAAAAAAAATCTAAAACTTAGTGCCTTACACAGACCTATTCTTTGGAAATCATTTAGTACTTACGATAAATTTTTATTAAACGCGGATATTAAACTATATTTAAGTTAAGCTGTTTATATGTGTAAAAATTAAATTACTCTTAAGGAAATATTATCACAAAGTACTTAAAAATACCAACTTGAAACAGCCTCTTAAACCGCGAACTTCAGTTGCACATGCCAACAAAGAGGTTGTTCAGGCCAGCAAAATGTTGGAAACCCGTTCGCCATTCAGCGCCTGGTAACCTACTCGCCAACCGGCAGCCCTCGCTCTAAATCTGAATCAGTGAGAATTTCACTGTTTCAATCAGTTAAGAACGCCTGAATTATTCATCATTCAGTTCAGTAAATTTAAATTATAAATTATTGAACTAATGCCAGTTTCCTTTCAATTATTGATTCAGTATCATTTTAATTTCGTTTTATCAACAATTAATTCCCTCTTTTTCAGTTATTTGTTTTTTGACTGATGGATCAGTTAAACGGGTATCAAATGGTGGTTAAACAATGTGTAACAATAAAATAACAACAAACTAATAAAACCAATAATATAAATTTTTTTTATTTGAGTTTCGTCTTTTACAATACCATTTTGGAGGCAACATGAACATTCAGTCATTAAACCAGTTTTTACTTCCTTCGTTTTCGCGTAATCATCACGGCGCTCAGTTTTAAGGTTTAAACAATATTAGCATTCATGCATACTATTTGTTTTAATAGTCCTAATGTTACCAATTAAACTAAAAAGGAAAATAAACTAAAGCTACATATTTTCAAATAATATATTATAATACGTGCATTTTCTCCCTTGCAGTCAATGTGGGTAGCTCGATTTCTCAGATAACGGCTTAGAATTGGAGTGATGTGGGGTTAAATTCTGGACACGGCGATTTTTTTCCCTTTTTTAAAAATTACGTTAATTCCACAATATAAACAGTGACTATTGGAAATACGTCTATTTCTCGGTATTATTAGGCTAAATTCAATAAAAACAATATTTAATTCACCCGACACAGTTGGCACTCGCGTATTAAATCCGTGAAATTGTTTCACTAAAACAACCCGTGCTCTCCCACCGATTCTAAGTGGAGCAATTTTCACTGATTCGGGCAGTTGAATTTCATTGTGAGTCAGTGGTTTTCCAATGATTCGAATTTAGAGTGGACCCTAGGGAACCCTTCGCAGCACGCATTGGCCAATCACACACAAGGCTCGTTCCCAGAGGCTCGCTCAGCCATTCATTATTTATTTCTTTGAATGCTTCATTAGGTTCTCTGATAATAAATTATCGATAAGTTAAATTATTACATGTTTTAAAAAAATATTCGTAGTCATCATGTTATACATTAATTTCTTGTTATTTACAAACATTAAAAATATTTTGCCAAAGTAAACATTTGTATTATTTATTTCTAACTAAATATTTAATTGTATATTATGTTACCTGATACTAAATTATCCATTTGGTAAATAATTTCGATGTTATATATAAAATTATTCATGGTCATCATTTTATTTCACTCAGTAACAGTGAACCAATTATTGTTGGGGGTGCTAAGGTAATTCTATGTAATTTAAAGCTTTAATTATGTCACGTGAAAAATTTAGCACGAAAATGGTTAAAACCTTGACCTAGCACTGAAGGTATATCCTTCTGGCAGCATTGCACTGCGCCCGCCTTTCGCTTGTTGTCCTTGATATTGAACATGGTATCCAGGATGCGCGGAGCCTCTAGAACAGAATTGTGTTAACAACTGGGGCTGCCTTCTTCCCATAGACACGACGCCCCTTCTCCTCTTTCCGCCACTTATTCACCACCTTTCTTTCCTTATCTCCGAACCTCTCGTGCTCCGAGCTGCATCCGACGGATTGCGAAGTGTTTGCACGGACCGTGGGAATTGCATTCGCTCCCGGGGCCACGGATATGGAAACACCGCAAGCAGCGGAAGGAGGTCAGCCGCATAGCGAACGCACTGACGACGAGTGCAGCCGAGTGTTGCCTTTCGCTAGGCAAGTACGTTATTCAATTAGATCGATATCTGCCCAGAGAAGAGAAGTGTAAACCGTTCCAGTCACTGCCAAATAACCAACTAAAAATGCATTTGCTGACAAATAAAGAGAGAATTCCCTTATGACGGGCAAAAATAACATTCGTGCACCTCCAAAACAGAGACAATTAATTTCCATGCAAGTTTGATTCATTTGCTTGGAAGTTTGTTGGTGAATTTCGGCTGTATGCCTAACGGTTAAAAATTAACTAAATCACTAATCGCATTTCTACTGCGAAAAAATACCAAAATTGTATATTATTATCTTGATATGATATAACATAGTCGGCAATGGACACAGTCCAGCCATACCAACATATATTCTGTTTCATTTACGAAGGCAGTTTTTTTTTCTTCTCCTGTTGTAATAAATTAGTACCAGTGTAGTTGCTCTGCTAATGTATCCCTCCGCCTCAGTTGTTCGTTCACGTGGACGCCTTGCTCTTTGTTATGTCAGCTGTTTACATTACGAGGGGTTGCAATGTTATTTGCACAGCCAACATTGCTTCCAGAAGTACAAACTTTTTTGACACATTATAACCAGCAAAATCCAGAATTTATATTTGCAAAACCTATTTTAAAATTGTTATAGTAAATTAAAATATTTGGAAGTAAGATGTATTTAATGCAGTGTTTCACGCCAGTGCTAAATAATTTCAGTCAATATTTTTGAACGACTATAATTTGCCGCTTACTTATTTGTTGCACGGTATACAGTACATATATATATATATATATATATATATATATATATATCTTTAATTTTTTTTCTGTAATGTAACATTTTTTCTGCCACATACTGATTGCCATTGAGCATCTAATGCTTAAGCCCGTATTAAATTTGATGGGATATTTTATGGATTCACACACGTAGAAAATTTACTATAAATTTTTTTCTCTTGCTGGGAAACAAGTAAACGTGGAAAGAAGCTGAAAACTGGTTTGGAGGTGGATTTTATTCATGATCATTTTTTATTTCATCTTTAATTTTTTCGTTCGTATCGTCCTTTCCTATTAACTGCAAATTTTAGTTAAATCATTGCCACTTTTATCATTTCAAATTGTTCTACCTTGTTGTGTTGTTTTCATTATTTTTGTTAAATTTTAATATTACGATTTTATTTATGTATGAATTGCCAACAAAGTGTGTCTGTATTCTGAAGGAAATAAAAATTTTGGTACCTTACCTGCCATATTCTCTGTGACACATGAAAATAACTTGTATGTTGACTGTTGCTGCAATACTCTTAGGAAGGCGGCAACTCTTACAGTTTGGCGATCTCTTAATAGTCATAGTGCCAAAAATTCAAAGCTAGTTTATTTTATATTTGACTTCATAGTCATTACGAATGCACACACTTGGCATAAATTAAATAATAACTCTAATGACGTTTAAACACGCCTTGCATTTTTTTAAATAGTTTTATACAGAGGAAATTACAGCATAACTGCTCTAGTTAAAAAGCTATTATAGACAAATTGACTTATTTGTGCTAGTGGTTCAATAAGTGACAAATCACATAAGCTTGACAAACTATAGTTGAATAACATTTTAAAAGATACGCGACTTTGTTTTGACGCACTTCAGTTTGTATTTAATTAGCTTCGACCGAAAGTAGCAAATATCAGATAATCGAACGCAAATACACTGGCATATGTTTAGGCCACAGAAATACTTTTTATTTGCACTCAAATTAATAAAATCTAAAAAATACCGGACAGAAGTGTGCATAAATAAATAAAGGCATAGATAACGTTAGGCACAGAAGTGGTTAAGTCTTCATAATTGCTTCAGCCTCATCTAATTACATGTAATGAATATAATCAAATAAGTAAACAATGTATGAAGATAGTACATCTTCCCTGAGACGGCTGAAATTCCAATTCCTAAGATTTCCGGTAGTTAAAATGTGATGTTGGTCGAAAACACGCCTAATATATTATGTTCTTCAAACAACTGGCACTTCAGTAACAAAGAAAACGTCTACATGTGTAAATATATGTGTGTATGTGTGTGTTAATTGTGTAGGCGATTCGTTTCGGAACCTATCATATCACAAATATACACACTGCATACGAGGAAAAGAAACAAAATACGTTGCCGGAAGTTCCACTGTCGTCGAGAGAAAATGATAATGAAATATTAACAACGCACTGAAAGCATCACCACACGGGAGATAGTATAATAATTGGTTGCACTAAGTCGCTGTAATAAACGCGGTGTTAAGAAAAAACGCAGAACGGATATATTCTCTCGTGAAAACGGAGTAACCAACATGGCGTCCGTCACGCGCGGAGTCTGCCGGAGACTTGCCTTGCTCACAACGGGCGAGGTGGGCCACAGCTGCCTCATTAAAAATTCATCAGAGTTCAAACTGTTTAAAGTACAAAGTAGAAAAGCCAAAATATTTTAAAAACCGATCGCATTACTGGAAACTCTACATTGTTGTCAACTTTTGACGGGAATCTTAAATTTGCTGATTTATTTTATGTGCACTATTTCAGCAGGTGTTGCCAACATTAACACATACACAAACACTTTACGAACCAGCTGATCGCAAGCACTGCAAATGGAGTAATTTGTTTTGACACAGTTACAAAGTTGGTGGTTCTGTCTGTCAAGAAACGGTCTTCGTAAATGATACACAGTATAATAGCATGAACTCACCACTGCCATTAAATATTAAAGGTAAAATAATAGGTATAATTCGCCTCTAAATATAAGTTAATGTTTCCATCCTGCCTTCCTATGAAAAATATGCTTATAAAATAGGGGCATGACCATGTCCCAAATAATTGCTTTCTAAATTTCAAACAGATTGTTTTCGAATTCTGTAGTAATGTAATGGTACTATCTACACTGTAAAAAAATTCTGATTAACTNATTTCAAACAGATTGTTTTCGAATTCTGTAGTAATGTAATGGTACTATCTACACTGTAAAAAAATTCTGATTAACTTCCTAAACTGTAATGGAAGTTTTAACCTATACACAGTATGGAAATAATACCACACATTAAGCTGCAGATATAGGAATGTTTCACGTCGCTACTTTACAACGTTGGGAACTTCCCTACGCATCTGACCGTTTCCTGAGCAAATGCGGGAACACCACAAAGAATGTACAGGGGGAAAAATTACAATTACCGTTTTCTCACTAAGCGTACACACTGGTACGGTACATTTCCAAATAATTTCCTAGAGTGTACTGACACGAGGTAATATTTCACAAACTCTAATTTTTGTATTTACAAAGCTTTTGACGTGAAAATGTCTCATTACACGAGCGTTGATATATCAATTCACAATGTATTAAGGCACATGTGTTATTTAAACTTTGTAAAAAAATTTGAAGTGTGGTAATACTAAACACTTGACTGTATTATCACTTATCCCCATTCTCGCTATGTGGTAATTATTCAATAGTATTGCATGCGCAGCTGGTAGTAATGTTTCATATATAGAACCACATGTAAATATAAATGAGTTGCAGATCACAGTATTTGCAAAATATACGAACTTATTATTATTAAATAATTATATAGGCCCTACACGTAAGAGAAGCAACGGATATCGTGTGTATTCCTGTGAGAAAATGTGGCGGTGGTTTCATGTCTTACCAACTTCTCTTCAGTAATGCATTTAGTTGTAATATAAATTAGTATACCAACGTAATGAAATCTGTGATTTCATTTCGTTTTCTCAATAATATTTTTTAACTATAGAACCACGCTCAGTATCGGTCGTTATTTTCTACAATACACTCTAAATTCGAATCAGTGAAACAATCACTGATTCGCAGTCGTATTCAACTTCTCGAATCAGTGAAAATAGCTCCAATTAGAATCGATGAAAAAACACTGGTTGTTTCAGAAAGACTATTTCACTGATTGAACAAGTGGTGCAGCCAACAGCATGCGATTAATAACTATTTTTAGTGGATTAAGTCAAATAATTACAAAAAAATATACCGGTTTTTAACAATCAATGTTGATGTTACGCAATTTAACGTAAATTAAGAAAAGTAAAAAAAAAACTGCTTTGCTAGGACTTAAACCTGTGGTGATATATTGCCATACTGTCACCTTACAATTCAGCTACCAACTCTAGTATTATAAATAGAAATAGTACGTATTAATGCAATATCTTCACCACATTCCATGTATTTTTAACATCCAAACCAAGGGCCATGATGATTAAGTTAAAAAAGAAATGAAATACTTAATGTTCATGTTACCTCGTACAATGGCATTGTTAAAGACTTAAGTCACATTTTAAAAGTATATTTTATGAGTTTCGTTAATTCGTGTATTATTATTTCATTTCATACACTTGGTTTCANATTTTATGAGTTTCGTTAATTCGTGTATTATTATTTCATTTCATACACTTGGTTTCACTGATTCGTCTGTCAAAAATGCAAATCATGTAAAACATGGAATGAAACGGTTGATGAATCAGTCGAAAATGCCATTGAATGGACAAGTTAAGAAAAAGTGGCATTTTTCACTAATTCGTTAGTTAAACTGACTTAAGTGACTGTTGACTAAGTCAGGCAATGTTAAAAATGTTGCGCAGTAAAATTCTGACTGACACAGATTTAGAGTGTACTATATTCACCACATCAACAGTTTATATTAAATTTTTAATGCAATTTTTACCATATGTTCCGAAGGAGCCATGCATTTCAAGGTTTTAAACGCGAAACTGATCACCGCTGATCACAGTTATCTGATAATTACTAGGTTTTCTGGCCAGCGTAACGCACTCCACACTTTCAGGCTAACTCATCGCCCAAAAAATATTACACATGATCACCACACAAAAAATCGCCCAACATTCAGTAAAATAAGATTTTCACCTGACCAACAGTGATCTCTTTATTTCTAATGCCAATTTTACCGTACTTTTCAAAGGGAAGTTCTTCTTATGATATTACTTTTCTTCGTATGTGTCTCTGTGTGAGTTTGTGTGTGTGCCCTCCGAAATCTTTTTAATCCGTCCTCTGATTTTCACCAATATTTGCACAATTATAGTACTCGGTACGAATACACGACATACACTTGTCGGCCATGCTGGTTGTTCATTTTGAAAATGACAGCGTTTTACATTTTCGAAGCTAATTCATCTCTCAGGAAACATTTTAAAAATAAGAATCGAATTTGGTAGGTTGACAGTCAACACTGCCCGTATCAAATTAATATAATCGTTCTCATTGTTCCTCTATGTTCGAAGATGACCCCACCTAATAACATTATTATTACATCACATCTAGGGAACTACTGTGCTGTTTTCCGTCGAAACTAACGTACAAATAATTCTTGGTAACCTATTTCAAATATATATGATTTTAATTAATGAATAGCTCGTTTTCAAAAGGGCCACAGTATAAATGTTTTCGGTTAGAATGCCATAGCTACCAAATCATTTCACCGATTTCAACAACATTTTGTATGGTAGCAGCATATTTTTCAAATATTAACTACGTAAATTCACGACCTATTTTATTTGATATTTTGTAAGATAGTATGACCTGAAAAATCAAGCATTTGTATCATACCTCAAAAACTGTTCAACAGATACCTAACAAATATGGCATACACCATAATCTTAATGAGATTATAGTATATCAAGCATTATTTTTTCAAAAAAGAGGTAAGATAAATATGTGAAATTTTAAATGTCGTAGCTTTCAAAGTATTTGGCCAATTTCAACTAAATTTGGCATGCTGGTAATATATTTTAAAACAAATTCACTGGTTCTTTTGTTTACCATCTTGCTAGACACCATCTCTTGAATGATAAATCTCTTTATCATATCTCGTGAAACACTCGACCATTTCCGCCAGATTTGGAATCCAAATAATTATATTTTAATCCACCATAAACATATGTGATTTAAATACATAGAAAACTATTTTCTAAATTGTGGTCAGAAAATATTTTTGGACAAAATCTCATTTCTACGAAATCATTAACAAATATTTAAAACTTTTGGCAGGCTCATGACTCCTATTTCTGCCATTTAAAGTGCTAATTCACTGACACTTTTGTATTCAAATTCGAAAGATAATACCACCTGAATTAACGAAAATTTGAGATCGTTTCTGCGAAACTACTATACCAATTTCTGCCAAAT
This sequence comes from Clitarchus hookeri, assembly GCA_002778355.1. Taxonomy (NCBI): domain Eukaryota; kingdom Metazoa; phylum Arthropoda; class Insecta; order Phasmatodea; family Phasmatidae; genus Clitarchus; species Clitarchus hookeri. The sequence goes on along the minus strand of NQII01005034.1, from coordinate 127,127 downwards.
ACGGCAACAGGGCATTGCGATGGTAAGTTATTCTGATAATACATATTTCTGAAAAAAGGGCCATGAAAATATTTTAGTTTGATTTGCCATATATATCGAACAATTAGACATAGCCTACAACGAAAAAAATCGGTGGTAATTTACAAAAAAATAATTATTCTTGAAAAATATTGCCACCTGGAATATTAATGTCATATTTAAAAAAATCACCAAAACGAAACACACAAAAAAATTTTCCTTCAGTATTATTAAAGAGAGCTTGAATAATTAATTTCAAGCGTACAAGTTACCTACTTTATAAATGTTTGTCTCGTAATCATTTGTGTTAACTATTTATGGATTAAAACAAAACTGAATCCCTGTTCGCATACTGGTTGTTCTCTTTGTGGGCGTTATATACGAGAATTAATATCTTCGCTAGTATGTTGTGTCAAAAATATCACNATACTGGTTGTTCTCTTTGTGGGCGTTATATACGAGAATTAATATCTTCGCTAGTATGTTGTGTCAAAAATATCACGAATTCCACCACATCTGTATGGATAGAGAACCTAATGATACAGAAGGCCATCTATCATTTTTTATGAAGTAGTCTCGTATTTATTATAGTGGCGGTGTTCTTCTTGTAGAATTATGTGCCATAGTTTTGTGCTACGAAACTAATGCAAAATCGTCTTTNATTATAGTGGCGGTGTTCTTCTTGTAGAATTATGTGCCATAGTTTTGTGCTACGAAACTAATGCAAAATCGTCTTTGAATGTTATCGTATCTACACTCTAAGAAATTATTTGGAAATTTACTATACCAGTGTATACGCTTGGTGAGTAACCGGGTATGGTAATTTTGTCCCCTATACATTCATTGTAGCGTTCCTACATTTCCACAGGAAACAGCCAAATGCGTAGGGAAGTTCCCAACTTTGTANCCCTATACATTCATTGTAGCGTTCCTACATTTCCACAGGAAACAGCCAAATGCGTAGGGAAGTTCCCAACTTTGTAAAGTAGCGACGCTAAACATTTATGTATCTGTAGCTTGATGAGGGGTATTATTTCCATACTGTATATAGGTTAAAAACTTCCATTATAGTTTAGGAAGTTTACGAGGTTTTTTNCCCTATACATTCATTGTAGCGTTCCTACATTTCCACAGGAAACAGCCAAATGCGTAGGGAAGTTCCCAACTTTGTATAGTAGCGACGCTAAACATTTATGTATCTGTAGCTTTATGAGGGGTATTATTTCCATACTGTATATAGGTTAAAAACTTCCATTATAGTTTAGGAAGTTTACGAGGTTTTTTNTATGAGGGGTATTATTTCCATACTGTATATAGGTTAAAAACTTCCATTATAGTTTAGGAAGTTTACGAGGTTTTTTTTACAGTGTACTCTCTGCCATACATTCAAGACATAATAGCTTCAAGCGTTTCGCCATTTTTGGGAGATTATTGCTGCGCAACATCATTGCTATATAATTATTTTATATTTCAAGAACTACTGCACAATATACCGTCAAAACACGGTGATAATTCCTTCTGCTTATACTTTTTTTAACTCACATGTTAATTTGATCTTAGTTTTTTGAAAACTCCATCGTAATTATTTGCATACAAATGTAGAGGAAATTAAGCTTATGAGTTATATATTTAATTTCTTATTTTATTAAACTATTTAAATTAATGCAACAACTTTTTCGACGACAGGATATCCGGTGAGTAGTTACAAGCTAAAATAATCTAAACTTACTTCAGATTTCACGCAACAGGGAATTAGCTGAAATTTCATGTATTCATTCCTGAGAACTTTGTTTTACAAAAACATTATTTTTCACTGAATAACTAATAAATCGAGTAAATGATTTTAACTTCTAACTCTACCAGAGGTTATGATCATGTAACAATAACCAGTAATATTTTAATCTGTTAGAAAAATAATTGCACTACGTCCATGGATTTAAAACGCGAAAATATCTCTCTCCCCTTGTTTTTGTCCCATATTCAAAAAGAATAGTGGCTCTTGCAAAATACATTTTTAACACATTTCTAGGAAAATTACTTAAAGCATTTTCACTTTTCTTTTGTTTAATAAACTGCGTTATATACGACTTTACTGAGGATGAAGAATTAACGGCCTTTATTAGCAGAGAGTAACAAGCAGGAATTTTAGAATTTTCAATAATTAACATTCGATTTACGTTGAAACGAAATATATATATTCCATTTACGTAAGATTTCCCTCTCCTTTTTTGTACCAAAGCATTGTTTTTAACAAAATGTCCGAAAGCAGAGAGACAAGTTAAAATTTTTTCTTGTTAAACTATTTTTAAAGCGAACATTATTGAGCACAACTAAATTTAGTGGCATGCATTTATTTAATACAGCATTTGCTACAAAAAGTGTTTTCCCGAGTAAAAAAAAACATATGAATTAGAAAACAGGAATATTATCATACCTGTAAAAAACATTTTAACCACGAACTTATTTGGATGTTTTACCACCATAAGAAAATACTTCCACTCCTACCTTACGTCATTTCACTGTAGAATAATCATTGGCTATGTCCTCAAATGAATCTAACTAGGCCCAAGTAGCAAGAAACGTTTTTCATAAAGCATCGTCGCTAATTTCTACGAGATTTAAAATACACATCTAGAATGTATAAACTGAATATAGGATAAAATCATGTAAATAAGTCACAAAACTATTCTTCGTAAAACTAGACGAGGCACTTTTGTTCTGTTTCCAACTTTTTGGGAGGGCTTCTTTGGTAAAGTTCTCGATGAAGAGACCTGGAGGAATTAATTACCGCGGAGAAGTGGTTTTCTTGCTTCAGCAGGGACGAGAAAGAAATTTCCGTGTAAACGGGGCAAACCCGACCCATCCCGCAACCCTTTTTCCACCATTTCCTTCCGCCGCCACATTTAATCTTCCCTGCGGAATGTAAATTGCATTCCAGGAGGCAGGCAGGCGGGAGAAGCCTCCGGCAAGCAGCAAACTCAGCCCCCTTTTCCTTTCCCCGTAACCTCAGCCTTGATTTTTACCGGAATTCGGTTACTGCCAAATCACTGCCAAGGGAAACTGCCTTTCACCGGAATCAAACTGGTAAAGACAGAACTGCCTCACCCCACTACACATATATTAACAATAAGTTTGAATCAGTTTCATTAGAAGATGTTCTGAATATTGTATTTATATTAATGAATTATTGATATTCAATATCTATCAGTGACTTCGACCTTTCTGACTTTATCAGTATGTGTAAATCCCTCGTAAACTTGTGAAACTATCTCACCGAAGTAGGCATAAACCACAGNTTTCTGACTTTATCAGTATGTGTAAATCCCTCGTAAACTTGTGAAACTATCTCACCGAAGTAGGCATAAACCACAGTCTTTCAATGCCTTCAGTAGCTCACTTTTTACGGGCGAGTTAAATTTCCGGTGATCATATTTAGAGCACAGCAGCCTACTTATGGAAGTTAGCCCCGTAAATTCCCATGAGAAATGCAATAAATCTTCTTGCACGTAGGTGTGACCTGCTTCCTTATATTTTACTACAACTTTTCATGACAACATTTTAGTACAGTGTCAAGGACATATTTTGTAGCTGTATCAAACTTCTACACTCCTCTTTTATAGTATAAAGTGTGCCACACACTTGATAGCAAGGCGCTCCGTAAAACAAGATAGTATAGGGATGTCAAAATAACAATTAGCTTCATTTTCTTCGAGAATTAACATTGGTTTCTCGAAGAAGAGAGATCTTTTGCGTTTGGTGGCATATTTTCACTAACTTTGCTTACTTGTAATTTAAATCACACACTAAATACACCCAAATGTTATTAGCAAACCTCTGATTTTCTACTATTAAGGTTGATGCGATAATTCGGTTTTTTTATTCCTTTATTAATACGGCTCGAAACATAGATAAAACTTAGGGAGTCCCACTATTTAAACATTGCTCATAAACCTCACCTTCTTCCTCTTGTTAGTATACGTCAGAAGGAAAATAAGAGAAAGATTAGGTAGCCATATCTTACTTATAAAAATTGGCACCTATTTACGTCCTATCCGAGATGTGTACGCAGAACATATTTGTCTGAATTTAACACATTTAGCGTTATCGATCACTGGCGTCACCAATCAGTCAACGAAGACCAGGAATTATTATGTATCAGCTGTGAGCCAATTAACTGCGCATTTCACTCTACAAGCAATATATATGGTNCGAAGACCAGGAATTATTATGTATCAGCTGTGAGCCAATTAACTGCGCATTTCACTCTACAAGCAATATATATGGTGATATGGGGAGGGGATCGACTATTTATCCTGCTTTCCTGTCAGTACACTCATGAGCAGTTCAATTAGAGAGACCTGCCTACTAGTTGGACCACCCTCTTTCGCCCTGATGACTGCAGTGATGCGCCGTTGTATGGACTCCACCAGGCACTAAAAGCGGTCGGGGCCACACTGATCCATGACTGCTGCACAGCCTCCCACAATGCACCGAGATCGGTCGGAGCAGTATCTGTGGCGTACACATCCTTCGCGACAGCGGACAACATGTGTTCGATAGGATTAAGGTCGGGTGAACCCGTGGGTCAGGCAAACCACCTCTAGTCCGCGGAGTGTTTGTCCAAACACTCGGTCACGTTTCGGGAGCGGTGGGCCAGTGCATTGTCTTGCTGTAAGTACAAGTCTCATGCAGGGTCTTATAGGAGCAGAAATGACGCACATATTTTCCTCCTTGAGATATATTTATTTGATTTTATGTTGTGTTAATGTTGAGAACACGACGGTTGGTAATTGGTGCTTATAGGTAAGTTGGGTCAACATTTTGTAACTAGCATTATGACAACAATGGTACCTACCATATTGGCAATAAAAGATAATATTAATTTCGTATGTTTTCTTTAAAAACAATAGTTACATTTTTTAACATTTAGTCAGTGCCTTACATAAAATGTACTTTCTTGACCATGTGTTGGTTNTAAAAACAATAGTTACATTTTTTAACATTTAGTCAGTGCCTTACATAAAATGTACTTTCTTGACCATGTGTTGGTTACTTGCTGAAAAACCTTTCTAGAAAAGCGATCGCTTAAAAATAACCAGTCTGTGGGTAGTTGTATGATGGTTACTAGTTCGAAAATAAACTTTNTCTAGAAAAGCGATCGCTTAAAAATAACCAGTCTGTGGGTAGTTGTATGATGGTTACTAGTTCGAAAATAAACTTTAGTTACTGGTAGATATTCGTATAATTGGCCAAAACTTTCATCTAGATGGTAAGGCTGGAAATATGTTGTATCGAAATTCAAATATTTAATCAATATTTTCGAATACAATTAGAAATTTTACTTTGATCTATCATTTTTCCCAAGGAAAAATTCAAAACTTTTTGTAGGAGTCATTTGTGTATGTAAGTAAACCAAATTCATTAAAACGAAAATTTAAACATATAATTACAATTATAAATTACGTCTAAAAAAATTTTAACGTTCGGTTCTTTTTTTTTTTTTGTACAAATTGACGTAAGAAATATTTAAGTGATGCATGATTTGGAAAGGAATTAATATTGTAATTAAATATTATATGTTACGAGTTAAAGTATGTTTGGCATACCTATAGTGATTTGTACGTTATGTTGGAATAAAAAAATAGCATTTATTAATATGAGTTAGTTTTCGTTACACTGTCATGCATATATTCAAGAAAATTATCCTGCGACATTGCTAGTTATTTTACGCAGCCTGTCCTTTGACTCAAATATGACTGAGTTATAATGGAATTCGTGTAAGGCATAATCTTATCTGAATCCATTATTTCGCATTGGATTAGAGTTCAATACAGTTTAAAAGTAGTAAAATGTGATGTATTAATACATTAAAGAATATAACACAGTAGAGTGAACTGATATTCACAAAACATTTCATATTACTTCTCTGTGTTTGTGCGAGGTTGAAATGGTGTAGTGAATAACAACCCAGACTAGTAATTCGAAGAGCAAGAATTCGTGCCCACTCTCCACCATACAGGTGTTCAGAATAAAGATTGTAATAGAAAAGCCTTGATAAGCAAATAGCAGCATTTTACGTATCATATATATGTTAACATTTATTTAAAACCTTACGAACCACTATTGGGAAAACGTTGTTTATTGGTTGGCATTGTGCATGTAATAAAGTGTCTTGCTAACATTCCATCAATATTGTAAAATGNGGAAAACGTTGTTTATTGGTTGGCATTGTGCATGTAATAAAGTGTCTTGCTAACATTCCATCAATATTGTAAAATGTTAGTAAGACTTTGGTTGGTAAATGGATGGACATTGATTAGTGCTCAAATAATAAAATTATGTTGGGCCAACGTAGGCCCGAGTGTCGTTTTGATGTTAAGCAAAACATAATTTTCATAACGTTGCCCTAACCTTGGAACAAAGGCTGAGCCAACGTTGGCCAAACCAAAAATGGTCGCTGGGGGTATTGACGAGTGATCCGTGGCCTGTCTATCCGCTGTTACCAGCCGAGCTAGCCAACGGAGGCTCCTGCCATCGATACGGTGTACGCCACGGCAGTTGTCCCTGACAGCGGTGCTTTTGCCCGAATCCATGAACTCACGGTACGCTCTTGATATACGGCGGCCCGTGGAAATACCGTTGCCGGCACGATGTAGGAAATGGAGTGCCCCATACGTCTGGCTTCAATTATCTTGCCACGATCAAATGCGTGGAGATCTTGTTTCTTCCTATTACTGTGCATAACTGTTACTCAGATGGTCTGTATAAGGTATGTTGACATCCCAGTCAAGCGTGCGTGGCTGGGCACTATTCCATTCGTCGGGTCGGCCAAAGTGTCATTTCGCCAACGTGGCAGGTCTCTCTAACTGCTCATGACTGCAAGTAAACGTGGGCCTACATAAAGTACGTAGGTGTCCAAAAGTGTGTTACTCAGAATTTGAATACCGAATAGAAACTCGACGCCCTTAACAGTCCACTACAACAACGTTGGTTATCAGCGAGTGTGGACGGTAAGCAGTGACGTGCTCGTGTGGCGAGTAGCTAAGTGATGACTCACGCATAACGGAAGGAGACATTATACAGAGCGTTTCATACATATTTGAGGGATTACAAAATGCTATTGCAANGACTCACGCATAACGGAAGGAGACATTATACAGAGCGTTTCATACATATTTGAGGGATTACAAAATGCTATTGCAACGAAATCACTGAGCGTGGAGTAATAAACAGTGCAGAATGAACGTGGAATTCGAACAGTTGTTTTGCGACACCTACAAATGTTCAATACGTGCACCGCGGGTGACACTGCATACATCCACAGATAGTCTAGTTCATGCCACACTCGCATCAACGTGGTCCTGTCAATAGTGCCTGCCGCTGCTACGATCCGCTCCCTTAGGTCTGCGATATTGAGTTTAAACAGTGGGGNGACTCACGCATAACGGAAGGAGACATTATACAGAGCGTTTCATACATATTTGAGGGATTACAAAATGCTATTGCAATGAAATCACTGAGCGTGGAGTAATAAACAGTGCAGAATGAACGTGGAATTCGAACAGTTGTTTTGTGACACCTACAAATGTTCAATACGTGCACCGCGGGTGACACTGCATACATCCACAGATGGTCTAGTTCATGCCACACTCGCATCAACATGGTCCTGTCAATAGTGCCTGCCGCTGCTACGATCCGCTCCCTTAGGTCTGCGATATTGAGTTTAAAAAATGGGGNATGGTCCTGTCAATAGTGCCTGCCGCTGCTACGATCCGCTCCCTTAGGTCTGCGATATTGAGTTTAAAAAATGGGGCGTATAACCTATCTATGATGTAAGCCCTCACAAAAAAGTTACATGGTGTGAGGTCCGGCGATCTTGCGGGCCACAGCATTAGGTGCTGACTTTGTGGTATGGAATTCAGGAACACAGAACGATTTCTCAACACGTGTAACAGCTATTGTACAGCGCTAAGGAATGCCTGCCGAAGAACACACGGGCGTCACTGTGAGTGACGCCTAGCGGCAGGACTGAGAACTCGCGGCGTAGCAGAAGATGCACACAAACGCCGTTTCCGTTCGGTCATTCTTCACTGTTGTCATAAATGTACGTTGCGTGATTTTATTGCAATAAATATCTGTAATCCCTCAAATCTTTGCGAAACATCCTGTGTTTTCGAGTACCCAGTAGGTTTAGATGTGTTTCAGAGACCACGGTTGTTATGAAGTGCAGTCGCCTCCAGCTTTCTTGGGTGAAACTCTGGGACACAGGGCCCAGTACAACGCAACACCAACTCTTAGGTCTGGTTTGCGATGAAAATCGTGTCCATAAAGAACGTTTACATATAAAAATGAAAGTAGGAATACTGTATGGCAAGTAAACAGCTCTGGCGNAAATCGTGTCCATAAAGAACGTTTACATATAAAAATGAAAGTAGGAATACTGTATGGCAAGTAAACAGCTCTGGCGTACACTGTGACAATGAATCTGGTCATAAAGAATACCTACTTTCGTTTTGATAACACGCATAGTTACGTACACGTTTTCATAGCGAACCGAGCCTTACATGTTGCACCTAAAGGGCTTGGNGTTTTGATAACACGCATAGTTACGTACACGTTTTCATAGCGAACCGAGCCTTACATGTTGCACCTAAAGGGCTTGGCATCACTTCCAATCCCTGAGGAGATCTCCGCGGCCCTAGTGCACTGCTCCGCATCCAGGAAACTCCACAGCCCAGGGATCTAAATAAAAAATATTCTTGCTCCAGTCATCCCCCCCCCTCTTTCCCAAATCTAAATCTACACTAAAAGCTCGTGATGTAATAAATTTTTACGACCAGCGATTTCTAGCTTGCCCGTGACGGAATAGTAAGAGTCCAGATGAAACGCAGCAATGCAAAGTCACAGAACTCTAGAGTTAATTAACCCTGAGTCGACGAGGACTAATTCGGTGGTCATTTGTATGTCACCCTCAGGCTAATNAGAACTCTAGAGTTAATTAACCCTGAGTCGACGAGGACTAATTCGGTGGTCATTTGTATGTCACCCTCAGGCTAATATATCCGGTGTTTCACCGTACCCTTTAAATATTTTTTAAAGCTAACAAAGCATTATATTTAATATTTACAACAATATCTAGCCATTTTTTTAAACCAAATAATTATTTTTATCCCAAATATTGTGTTCATGCCAAGCTGGTTTAGTTATTTCAGCTTAGTGTTTTNGTAAACCAAATAATTATTTTTATCCCAAATATTGTGTTCATGCCAAGCTGGTTTAGTTATTTCAGCTTAGTGTTTTCTTCATCATAAACCGTTAGTGACAATTTTTGTATAACAGCAGGTTAACTATTTTCTTCTACAATGTGAATAAATATTTTGTTAGTTAAGAGATCATAAAAACATTCATAAAAATATTTTCTCAATTTTTTGCGTAAATTGTTTTCAATTTACTTGTAAGTAATATATGTCTAAAAATGTTTACATGTAAAAATGTAATATATATATATATATATATTGCTCTCTGATGTTACATTTTTTTGCCCAAGAGACCATAACAATATATCTTTAAACTGCTTTTGTATTTTCACTCGCCTCATAAAATTTTTTTGGTCAAATCCAAGTAACGAAAACTGTGTAATTTAATTCAGAAAGTAGTGGAGTGCGAAGTTTTAGGCGACTTTTAACAATGAGGTCTTTAGAGTCGATGAGGGTGAAAATAAACGGTTATGGAGCAGCCCCGGAATGCAAGGGGGGAGGAAAATGGACATCCCCTAGATAACCCACCGACCAAAGCATATTTCGGCACTATTCCCACTTAAGTCCGTGATTGACCCCACCGGGAACCGAACCCGGTTCGCCTTGTTGGGAGGAGAACGCGCTAGCCGCTACGCCTAATGCAGCCCGAGTCCCTGAAGTAATTGCGTTACGTGTTTTATACCACACCGTACTGATCTTGGAGTCTCCAGGAGTCCCACACGCACAAAACAAGTCTTGACTGCGTCTTCGACAATTATCTGTATTACATATTTCTTTCATAAACTCACTTTATCACACACTTCTCAATACACTTGTTTGTCGCCTACTGAGCCGACCGCTCAGTAAATACAAACACGCCCACACATACACACATTACTACACACCCTAGCCCTACTTCTTATTCAACTTGTCCAAGCACACGCTAGAGCTTTTTTCGCTCAAACTTCACCCCTCTCACAGAATGCTCCATTTTATAGAAAGGGCCGGTAGAACCAACCTCATTCCCATCTTATGCAATTCCCATACATTTGGTGGAGAGTTGGCCATTCTTGCAACTCCCAGAATTTTATAGGGGGGGGGGGTGACCAAGCATGCATTCACCAGAACTTTAGGGAGTAGCCCGGCATGTTTTCCCCATAACTTTTGGGTGTAGCCGGTGGGTGGTTCCCAGAACTTGTGGGGAATAGCCTGGCATGCAGTTTCCACAACTTGCGGAAATTGGTCAAGCATATCATTTCCAGAACTTTAGGGAAGTGACCAGGCACGTAATTCCCAGAAGTTTTGGTGAGTTACCAGGCATGCATTTTCCAGAATTTCCGAGGAGTGGCTAGCGAGCCGTTCTCAGGACTTGTTGTAGGTGACTTGGCATGCAGCTCCCAAAACTTTGGTGGAGTGGCAAGGCATGCATTTCCCACAATTCGAGATTACTGATACCAGCAAAGCCCTCAGACATTGGCAAACTGGTGTAGATGCAGCTGATAGCGATAATAAATGAGTTTGTTGTTTTTCACNAGCAAAGCCCTCAGACATTGGCAAACTGGTGTAGATGCAGCTGATAGCGATAATAAATGAGTTTGTTGTTTTTCACATGCTTTGTCACGATCCGAACAGTTTTCTTCGTAACCAGACTGTTAGTTAAACAAAATAACTCTTTAAAATTTTGCCCCCGCAAACAAAACACAATAAATAGAATTTACGTGCTCAATGTCGCCGCTCACTGGGGACATACTGGAGAAGGTTGTAATAAATTGTTAATGTATTGCATTACTACGTGAACTCACGTCTTATTTTAGAAGCGTTTAACTTTTCTTGCTGACTCTGAAATAAGCAAGTAGTGCCTGAACTGGCATGTGTGAACATATTCACTTTTTTGTGAAGCTATTATAACATTGACCTATAAAACAAACCACTATTTGTTTTTGGTACCAAATAAAGAGAGTCACTGCCATTTCGAATAAATTAATGTTGCGTCTTTTGCCACGGAATAAAATTATAACTCATCAGATGTTACTTAGTGAAGGAACGTATGTATTTTCCGTTGTTTCCTGTAATTTCGCTTTTTGTGAACTGGCCAAGAAAAACATGAAAGATCCAAAAATAGAAAAGATTTTTTTACTCGTTTTCCGACATTGCACTAGCATTTATCTGGGATAATGGTAAGAAACTACTGGGAACAAATCTCCCGCAGTAGAGTAGGCGGGAATCAAATCACCGACCTTACGAATACGAGTCACACATGTTACCATGGGGCGAAAAATTCTCCGCACCAACAAGTTCTATCCAAAATAGCTTCTAAATAATTTTTATCGCCACTCATAATGCGCTAGTTGAGTGCGTGCTGGTATGAGCATCAAGGTAGATAACATAAAATAGCTCAACCATACTTTAACATACTTTCACGCGCTATCAGTATCTGTAACGTATTGGAATACACCGTGTTTATCAGTGGATTCAATCTGATGCGTCTGTATCTATAAACACTTATTCCATTGCCGTGGAACCATCGAATGTTATAAGCTATTACTAGCACAAAAAAACTGTTAAACTATTGATTAGCATTTACTGGAAAAGAAATAAGTAATTACGCATTATAAATGTTTTATCATGGATATAATACCCTAAACAAATATTAGTATCTGACCTATTTTACCAGGCACACACCAAATGGGTTTTTGCCTGAAAGAAAATATTAGCACATTTTCTTTACATAATTGTATTTGTTTGTCACTCATGGCTAAATATGTGCAAGCTAACTAGCTACACAAGCTATGTTCATAAATTGTGTAATTGTATAAGAATCACGAATATATACTTAATAAGAAACCTTATTTACATATTAAAATTATTGTTTGTTCCGTAAATGTTGATAAAACTACGAAATTTGAACAGTTCCTCAAACAGGTATACAGCAAAAATAGTACATTAAAATTTACGACAGTCTAAGGTAAAGAAAAATATTCCTTTCTGGTGTTTATTACATATTTGCAAAACTATGCTGGTTTAAAATTAATCTATTAAACTTGTCAATATAGTTTTCTGCGAAAAAATTTGGGTTCGTACATACGTAGTTTTGGAGAAATTTTCCAATAGAATTTTTACTTATTCCTAGCTCATATTTCGGTAAATTTTACTACTCCCGAGAATGTACGAAAAGGGTTTTTTAATTAATGATCCAAGATTTTCATTTTACTAACCCGGTATTTTTAATGGAATGGCGTAATTGCCAGTATTCATATTTATCTTACTATCTGGACATTGAAGAACTCCTCTGTTTCCTCTATATATTTTTTCGGATTTTCGGTATCAAAATAGTGTCTACCTTGCCTAAGGTCCCTATCATAGGCATTTTTATCTTTAATTATTGCGTGTATATATATTTCAAACAAATTTACACATTTCTGCTCAGCACTTTAAGGCGCACGTGCCTACAACTTTTTACTCCCGTCCTACTTTTACTTCACATTTTCAGACGTTGGTCTAAATGACATGCTGGATGATAAATAGTCAAAATGGAGAATAGAAAAAGCGCCAATCAATGTCATACTATTTTTTGTCTACAAGAAACAAATTTCATTGTAACAGATATACATAAATCTTTTAAACTCTTTGAATAACACTGTTCGCGCATGGTCAGCATATAAACACATTTTTATAAATGGCTGATTTATGATTCAAATTCTTCGTGAAATACCCTGATTTTCCAGTAGTAAAAAGGATATTTTTGTTTTGGCGTGAGCACTTTGTAAGTAGTAACTTAAGTTTTCCAAGNCTGATTTTCCAGTAGTAAAAAGGATATTTTTGTTTTGGCGTGAGCACTTTGTAAGTAGTAACTTAAGTTTTCCAAGAACGCGCATAAAAACTGTGCAGTCATATGAAAAAACAGGATTTACCGGTTTCGTCGTACAAGTACTTTTTCAAATAGACCTGTAGAATTTATATGCTATTTTAATACGTTTGTAAAATAATATTTATCTTCTTTCGAGAATATAAAAACACTCTTAAATTAACTATGTACATGCCCTCAAGAAACGATTTCATCTTCATTGCCTAACGTTAGGAAGTCAACTACCCCATTTTGTAGAAAGGGCTGTAATTCTTGAGGGGCAAGAAGAATAGGGCAAACGATGGAGTTTACAAGAAGTTACTGTTATAAATGATAAGCCTACTTTCGCCAACATGGGTGCAATTATTTTTAAATAGTTTCTTAAAATCTGAGTGGGTAGCAAGGAATTTACTTCTCTTTGAAAGCAATAACTTTAGAAATGAAACCAGAAACTTATGCACCAGTAGTGAAACAATTACAAATGCCCGAGTTTACCCGAGTTTTGATCCCAGAAAACCTCGTACTATAAGGTAGCGTCTAATCCACTGCATTACAGTGGTCGAATTCCGAGCATTAACTTCGGATTTAATCTGTATTATGTTTCGAATGATATTGTTTACTAACCTTAAATATTTACAGTGCCTTTATTTTGAAAATAAGTGACTGAGCAACATAAAACAGATAAGGTTACATGGCCCACCGTAGCGCTACTTGTGTGAAGAATTTGATTTAAATCGATTGTTTGGTCCCTGAGATATGAGATAACACATTTTATTTTCTTATTAATTGCTTTCGTAAAAAATTGCCAAAAAAAAGAGGCTCTATTTATGATGCTTCTAATGTATACTGCATACATACAAATTTTTATTGAATTTGGTAAAATGGTTTAATATAAATGTCCAACTACATAACTTATTTGTGAAGCTTGCCATTTTTAACGCCGTTGTCTGACCCATTTAAATCACGAAAGTTTACATGGTCTTCTGTAGTATTTGTAGTGTGCACAATTTGGGAAAATGTTTTTGAAATTTTCTACTATACAGTTGGTGGGAATTGGTTGATTTGTCCTATAGATATGGCAAAAAACATCCATAACTTTTACGTGGCGATCTTCATAAATGTAGGACAAAAAATTAACGTAGTATCGATGATTGTATACTGACATTATACACAGTTAAATTTAATTAGATAACATAGTTTCGTAGATATTGCGCCCAAAACTTAAATGATTTTATAGCCACCATTCTGAAAATAAATGTGTCCTTAAAAAATATATATTTGTTATTATGGCCTACCCCAGTACAACATCTTCGCCAAATTTTGTAAGAATGGGTTTGTTTCCCGAGATACGAGAGAAAATAATATATTTTTATTATAGGGCTATCTTATAAATTGCCAAAGAAATGAGGCTCTGCATTGACAAATTTAATGATTGTAACAGGTACTGCCCCATACAAAGTTGTGTTGGAATTGATTACATAGTTACGACGNCATTGACAAATTTAATGATTGTAACAGGTACTGCCCCATACAAAGTTGTGTTGGAATTGATTACATAGTTACGACGGTATAGTATTCTTAGCTAAAATGGCTATATGACCACAATTTTGAAAATAAATGTCTGATATTTTAAAAACATGTCACTTGATATCATCTTCATTAGTACTACTTGATTGCCAAATTTGGTAGGAATCGGTTAATTATTTACTGTGTTAAGNCATTGACAAATTTAATGATTGTAACAGGTACTGCCCCATACAAAGTTGTGTTGGAATTGATTACATAGTTACGACGATATAGTATTCTTAGCTAAAATGGCTATATGACCACAATTGTGAAAATAAATGTCTGATATTTTAAAAACATGTTACTTGATATCATCTTCATTAGTACTACTTGATTGCCAAATTTGGTAGGAATCGGTTAATTATTTACTGTGTTAAGATATAATAACTTTATTTATTCGTACGGTGCTCTCTTCCAAAATGGCAGACAAACGTGGTTATATATATGATTGTAATAGATACTTTGCGTATACAAAATTTGGTCGAATTTGGTTAAATGGGTTGGCAGTTATACTAAATAAACTTAAAACATTTGTATGGCCACCATTTTAAAATAAGTAACAAATCAAGTTTAATCACTTGCGTTTACACAGCCTACCATAGTATTACTTACATACATATTTGGGTGACAATTTGTTGAATAATTTTCAAGATATAATGTAAAATCTTTATTTTTTCAATTGGTGCTATATTACAAAATAGCCGATCAACAAAAACGCAAATTTAGAAATGTAATGCTTGCACAATTCTCTACAGGCACACACAATTTGGTTTAAATCGGTTGAATGGTTCTCGAAATATGGCATTTCACCCAAAATATTAAAATGGCTGCCATTTTAAAAGTAAGTGACCTACATGATCTATGACTATAAAAGTCAGGTGTCCTCACTAATTATTATATGTGTTCCAAGTTTTGTAAAATCCGGTTTAATGCGTTCGAAAATTGAAAAGGGGGTCTCACACACGCACACACACACACACACAGACACACGTGAATATACCAACACATAGTGATCTCATAAGCCTTTCTTTCCTTCGGAAAGTAGGTTCTTAAAGACAGGAAAACAGGTTTATATCAAAGTTGTGTCCGAATTCTCTCCAAGTATGCACATATCCGTAACACGCCTCACATATGACGTCATAATGTATATAATAGCGCTATACGAATTCCCCGCATATTACACAGGGTCGCTATACTTGGCCAGTACACAACGTTTTTTACTTGCTAGATATACTTTCGTACTAGCAGAAGTCGCTACATTGGTTGTGTTTATCGTCGTGACTATTTATAGGTTATAAAAAATTCAAATTGAAAATTTGGTTACTATGTGCTGTCGTACTAAATGTCTTTATGTCTAATAGCGTAAATAATTTTAGGTCATCAATTTCCCTTGTTTCTCGAACATAACTGTCTACTCTTTATTGGTTTCTCCGAGGATGTTAACAGATGTCTACGATAGTGGCTACAAAAATGAGAAGCATAAATTTAATCTGAATCACCATATTCCAAAATTCGATAGTTCTTGTTTTGTGTTGCATTACATAACCCCATAGCCTATGCATTTATAATGCACCGCACTAACTGAGTAATTCCTAGTAGCTTTGAAGTGCTTTTCTTTTCATAGAAGTATGTAAGCACCTCAGATATTAAACCGATTTTATTAATCATTTCCCCCAAGGCACCTGGTAGAACTCTACTGCGAGGACGACAAAGACGGTAAGAACCCTATATTTTAAAACGCATAAACAGCCTAGTAAAAACAGAAATAGAATTTGTCTGAATATTTGAAAAGTTTGGTCTTAAAAAATTTACAAATAAAATACATTAAACATAACCTTGAAACCATTTTTAAAAAATTTACTTCGAATGTTAGGCATGAATCCAAGGTTACCCGTCCGAATAGTCTTGACAAGTACGCATTTTGGTGCGTATGCATACGTAATGTACTTAACTGGTATACGTTTAGTGACAATACAGACACCACCCAAAACCACAACGGTGCTGTCTACTACACAGACCTACGAGAATCCATGTACAGAAAAATTCCCTGTTTGCAGCAGCACTACGTCCAATGAGCCACCAAAAGGGCTCATTTCTGACAATATATTTCCCAAGTGTTGAAATTAATTTTCTGAATATCCTTATAAACTACGTATTATTACTACGTTGGCATCAGCAAGGTGGCGCAAAATCAGTCACGACAAGACTGTCGAAATGTATTTTCATGGATGCATGTTGCTTGTTTATGGTTTACAAATTTTCCGGGCGAATAAACACACCGTAATTGTTTTCTGGCGTGACGCGGCGATCCAGCAGGTAAAGGTTCCACGAAAGGCAACGCCNAATCACTTGCGTTTACACAGCCTACCATAGTATTACTTACATACATATTTGGGTGACAATTTGTTGAATAATTTTCAAGATATAATGTAAAATCTTTATTTTTTCAATTGGTGCTATATTACAAAATAGCCGATCAACAAAAACACAAATTTAGAAATGTAATGCTTGCACAATTCTCTACAGGCACACACAATTTGGTTTAAATCGGTTGAATGGTTCCCGAAATATGGCATTTCACCCAAAATATTAAAATGGCTGCCATTTTAAAAGTAAGTGACCTACATGATCTATGACTATAAAAGTCAGGTGTCCTCACTAATTATTATATGTGTTCCAAGTTTTGTAAAATCCGGTTTAATGCGTTCGAAAATTGAAAAGGGGGTCTCACACACGCACACACACACACACAGACACACATGAATATACCAACACACAGTGATCTCATAAGCCTTTCTTTCCTTCGGAAAGTAGGTTCTTAAAGACAGGAAACAGGTTTATATCAAAGTTGTGTCCGAATTCTCTCCAAGTATGCACATATCCGTAACACGCGTCACATATGACGTCATATTGTGTATAATAGCGCTATACGAATTCCCCGCATATTACACAGGGTCGCTATACTTGGCAATTACACAAAGTTTTTTACTTGCTAGATATACTTTCGTACTAGCAGAAGTCGCTGCATTGGTTGTGTTTATCGTCGTGACTATTTATAGGTTATAAAAAATTCAAATTGAAAATTTGGTTACTATGTGCTGTCGTACTAAATGTCTTTATGTCTAATAGCGTAAATGATTTTAGGTAATCAATTTCCCTTGTTTCTCGAACATAACTGTTTACGCTTAATTGGTTTTTCTGAGGGTTTTAACAGATGTCTACGATAGTGGCTACAAAAATGAGAAGCACAAATTTAATCTGAATCACCATATTCCAAAATTCGATAGTTCTTGTTTTGTGTTGCATTACATAACCCCATAGCCTATGCATTTATAATACACCGCACTAACTGAGTAATTCCCAGTAGCTTTGAAGTGCTTTTTTTTTTCATAGAAGTATGTAAGCACGTCAGATATTAAACCGATTTTATTAATCATTTCCCCAAGGCACCTGGTAGAACTCTACTGCGAGGACGACAAAGACGGTAAGAACCCTGTATTTTAAAACGCATAAACAGCCTAGTAAAAACAGAAATGGAATTTGTCTGAATATTTGAATAGTTTGGTCTTAAAAAATTTACAAATAAAATACATTAAACATAACCTTGAAACCATTTTTAAAAAATTTACTTCGAATTTTAGGCATGAATCCAGGGTTACCCGTCCGAATAGTCTTGACAAGTACGCATTTTGGTGCGTATGCATACGTAATGTACTTAACTGGTATTCGTTTAGTGACAATTCAGACACCGCCCAAAACCACAACGGTGCTGTCTACTACACAGACCTACGAGAATCCATGCACAGAAAAATTCCCTGTTTGTAGCAGCACTACGTCCAATGAGCCACCAAAAGGGCTCATTTCTGACAATATCTTTCCCAAGTGTTGAAATTAATTTTCTGAATATCCTTATAAACTAAGTATTATTCCTACGATGACATCAGAAAGGTGGCGCAAAATCAGTCACGACAAGACTGTCGAAATGTATTTTCCTGGAGGCATGTTGCTTGTTTATGGTTTACAAATTTTTCGGGAGAATAAACACACCGTAATTGTTTTCTGGCGTGACGCGGCGATCCAGCAGGTAAAGGTTCCACGAAAGGCAACGCCTGAGTGCCAATGACTAATGCATCATGTGTTATCTGATACCCAGCTGGTGGCATGCACACCGCCTAACCCAACCTCTGTTTGCTGTGTGTAAACTTCGCGTGCGGTATCTTTTCATGCATCTTTACGCACCGACAAATTTCTGTTGCGTGACAGAAGAAAAGGATGATATTTCATTTCCCTTACGCCGCATTCACTTAAATAAAAGATGTTTTATGAAATATTACGGCATGTAGAGTTCACCAATTCACGGTAATAAAAATATATATTAAATATTTTTGAAGGTAAAAATTAGTACACTCTGTTATAAAAGCGCTAGCTTCATGATTAGTTGCAAGAACATTTATATACTTTTGGACAAATTTCCCGTTGCACCCTTCTGTTTCCTTGCTTAACCCCTTTGCTTGGAGCATGTATGTAACTCAAGTTCCTTTCCAAAAAGAAAATCAAGTACCTTATAAACCTTAAAAAATGGTAGTCACGTGACGTATTTCTCTAAGCCTTTTCCTAATCCTCACTGCAGTGAAAGTAAGTGACAATTGCAATTAAGTGCGTGATGCAATATGTCGTACATTCTGGGGAAAATGGCAAACTACAACACAACATTTCGCTTATACAGATCAATTGCTTTGTGTTAAACGCATACAAATATTGGCCCTACATATAGACATGCATATGGTAAGTAGAGAAAATAATATAAAAATTCACGTATTGAATTTTTACAGAATCCATAAAAATATGCTATTTTGTAAGAAGGTTTGAAGTAAATATTTACTTTCCGACAGTTAGAGCAGCGGTAAGTTGAAACTTTCTTGCGGAATGACGAAAGTGTGAACCTCTCTTGAAGGATTCTTTTATAAGGTGTCGCCTGGTTGTGTGTGTCCTGTGGAAGCAGATGAAACCATGAGGGATGACCTTTAGCTCGACGCGAAGTTCGGTAAAGGTTAGCTTTGTCCAGGGGTTGTGTACCCAGCGCTGATAGCGTCTCGAGAGCCAACACTGGCGTCAGGGGAAGACTGAATCAAGGGAGTTCCCCCTGGAAGATGGGTAAACATCCAAGATGAAGACTTAACACGAGGGTAGATTCTGGAAAGCCGAGTTAGTGCGCGGTGCACGATATGGCAAACACATTAAAGTGGGTGATTTATCATTTACAGCGTGTATAATTTTGCATGTAAATTCAGTGCAGCCTGCACATTTAGTTGCGCGCCTTATAGATATTTTTATGTTTTTCCAGCTTTTAAATATATTTAAAATGGGAACAAATTATTGTATGCTCTTAAAATAATAAATAAATAAAATTGCTCAATAACAGTGAAATTTGAATGCAACCCTTTTATAGTCGATCCGCCGGAATCAAAAAATTCTGCAGAATATCGCTGATACAAGTATATTCCATATAAATATATATGTATACACTCACTCTGATGAGAAAAAACTCCACAACCATGACTGTGCACGTCACTTTATTTACAATTGAACCTAGAGAATATAGCTTGATGAAATTACATGATAAACAATACCGACTAAACAAATCAATAAAAATCTATTCCTGAATGTGCTTTGCGCCACCTAAATATACAGTACATCCCTTTCGGGCAACAACATAGGCATGTAGTCTCGCATGTAGATGATCGTAAATATGACGAATATCAACCTGAATTATATTATTCCAAGCATCTTGCACTTGTCGCAATTGTGTAAGATCAATAGCTGGCCATAGACTCTATCAGACGACTTATCACCATGTCCCAAATATGTCGAATAGGAGAGAGGTCTGAGGATAGTGCTGGCCAGAGCAGTTGTCGAACACCACGAAGAGCATATCGAGTAGTTGCAGCAGTATGTGGTCGAGCATTATTCTGCTGAAACAGTACATCACCTTCTTGATGAAAGGATGGCAGCAGAATGGGCCAAACAATGTGCTGGATGTAGCGGGCACTGTTGAACTGCCCTCCACGAACACAATGACGAACGGTAATTGTAGCCTATTGCACCCCACACCATGATGCCAGGAGTTGGGCCTGTATGTCGGTGGCGAATACGCTCTGGAAGACGACGCTCACCAGGTCGACGTCGCGCACGTAAACGGCCATCACTTGCATGAAGACAGATACTGCTCTCGTCGCTAAACACAACAGAGCGCCATTCCTATCTCCAAATGGTCCTTTCATGGCCCTACAGGAGATGTACACAACTCTGTCAAGGAAGAAAATTAAACCTGCTAAAGACACGCGTGATCGCAGTCCTGCTGCAATTAGACGGTTCCAGATTATATGTTTCAACACTCCTGGTGCCACATTCGCTCTGATCTCTACTGTGAATGCGGTACGGTCTCACAGTACTGTCCTAACAATACGCTGATCTTGACGTGCATAAGTTTGTACTACGCGCACGTTCCGAACCTGGTCTAAGAGTTGATAACATCGCCATACTACGGATGCATCATGGCTAGAGACCCAAAAATTTTGCGGGTCCATTCTGCATCAAGCTAGACTCCACATCTCTTTATGTATTCGAGATTTTTTAAGTTATTCATTGGCTGTTGATTCAGTTTAACTCCAGACCAGGTATCACGTAATTTGATACTTGTTTTCTTGGCAGGTTCGTTGTTGGTTGAACGTGGTCTGGGACATATCTAACAAACTGTGTTCCAATAGAAGCAGATACTCCCATGTGCATGTGATTGAAGTTTAACTTGTCTTCAAATGAACCCGCGAAATTTCCGGGTCTCTAATCACGACCAACATGTGCAGCAATATTTCCGCCCCACCTCGCGAAGCTTCACGGTTCGGCCCTCTGAAACGGCTGTGAGAGCACAACAGGGGCACATAACCGTCTTCGAGGCATGGCGATACTTGGCTGCTACACACGCACTCAGTATTCAACCTTTCAGGCGCACGCGACACTGTGTGGTGCGTTGCTGTATACGGCGCAGCGATGTGAATGGTTCAACGCCATCTGTTGACTGATGTCTTTGACAATTTCACCAGTTTAACTACGCCTCCAGCATGCAGCTATTGTACTCACGTCCAACTGAACACCACTCTTTAGGATGTTGCAAATTGTTCATATATATGGGGTAGATGTTCTAATTGCCTACCAGTAGCAGCTTAAAGACGGAATTTTCAGTGAGATAATGTTTCTAATCATGTTCACCGATTCAGCTAAAGGCAGTTTATTGTTTACTAACGCCCACCGTTTAATGCTCTCAATCTATCGAGGAGGCTAATTGTATTTAAAAATGACTATAAGCTTAAAATTGAATTTGCACACATCTGTTAAATACTTCGAATTCGAAACATAAACTCAGCGATGCTAACATAATTTTGTAATTAAATATGTCCTAGAGATTGTTGAATGTACTTTCGAAACGTATTGCCGCTTCAGCAGAAAAGTTTTCTGGAATTTTCGAGCCATTTTCAATTATACTGCTGTTTGGCAACCGTGTAATATTTTTTTCCCCGGTTGTAAATTTTAAACTGAAATCAAATACTTCGTCGAGTAAAACACGAGAAATCAAAATTCACTTATCTGATCAGGTAATTATCAATATTTTTTTTTTTTACTGATTGGTATGTAAATTATAACTGTTCCAAACAGGCGTTACAGGTGGCTAAAAGGATTTATTAGTGCGAAGCTAAATTTAGTTACTTATTCATCAATTTGAAAAAGCTTTAGTAGCACTGGATATAATGGAAAATATTATGATTTTAAACATTTAACTTATAACATAGTACGCGGTTCTTTCATAAATTATGAATAAATAATTGACAAGGAACTTCACGAAGGCGGGTGCTTGTTTAACAGTACTCATTTAGGNTTTTCGAGCCATTTTCAATTATACTGCTGTTTGGCAACCGTGTAATATTTTTTTCCCCGGTTGTAAATTTTAAACTTAAATCAAATACTTTGTCGAGTAAAACACGAGAAATCAAAATTCACTTATCTGATCAGGTAATTATCAATTATTTATTTTTTTTACTGATTGGTATGTAAATGATAACTGTCCCAAACAGGCGTTACAGGTGGCTAAAAGGATTTATTAGTGCGAAGCTAAATTTAGTTACTTATTCATCAATTTGANGTTACAGGTGGCTAAAAGGATTTATTAGTGCGAAGCTAAATTTAGTTACTTATTCATCAATTTGAAAAAGCTTTAGGAGCACTGGATATAATGGAAAATATTATGATCTTAAACATTTAACTTATAATATAGTACGCGGTTATTTCATAAATTATGAATAAATAATTGACAAGGAACTTCACGAAGGCGGGTGCTTGTTTAACAGTACTCATTTAGGNCTTTCATAAATTATGAATAAATAATTGACAAGGAACTTCACGAAGGCGGGTGCTTGTTTAACAGTACTCATTTAGGCCTAGCTATGTTCTGCGACAAGCAAGGTAAAGAAAACTCCTTTTCTCTTGATGTCTGAAAAAAGTTACTATGTGCCTACTTGCATAATAGTCTGCATGGTTGGTACTCACTATATGCTTACTGCCTAAGCGGCAGGTAAGCAGCGAGTGCCTGAAAAAATTATATTTGAACCAGCATCAGCACTCACTTTAAAATGCGTTGATACGATTAATATGGGAATAATCTGATGTTCCCCAACGTTTTATTTTGAATAATTTTATGGTGCGCAAGCCTGATTATAATATGTTTTTCAGTTAAAGAACAAACAATAAAGGGAAAAAGTTATCTCCTATCGTTACCCTAAATACCATCGTCTGCATGAATTAAGATCTGAAATTCAAAATCACGTATAATTTTATCTAGCAACACGCATTATACTCGGTATGTTTCCGCGGGGGATGCCACCAGTACAAAAGAAAAATTAGGGACCTCACAAATGTAGGCAACTGTCAGAGAAGGTTCCAGTCGTAAATGACATAGGCGTATACCTAGTGTGCTCCAACGTGTGCGTCAGTCAGTGAAACGTACGTCGTTGTATGGCTTCTTCTCATTTTCCAGTAAACATTTCTGTGCATATGTACTGTTGGAGTTTCTGAAAAGTCGCGTCCACTTGGTATTGAGTGTTTGGCGTGTAGCCCACCTGCCAACGAAATCGTTCGATCGACAGAGCACTTTCCTCTGGCCATCATCGCCATTATTCAGTGCGAGTAGAGACGTGTGCAATCAGTGGTAAAATTAAAAAATGTGAACTGTTGTGAGCAAAGCTGATGATTTTCTTGGGTTAAAGTGCTTTGAAATCAAACACAAAGTTGAGAATTTGAGATTTG
Source organism: Clitarchus hookeri (assembly GCA_002778355.1). Classification (NCBI taxonomy): domain Eukaryota; kingdom Metazoa; phylum Arthropoda; class Insecta; order Phasmatodea; family Phasmatidae; genus Clitarchus; species Clitarchus hookeri. The sequence continues at coordinate 103,109 of NQII01005034.1, read as the reverse complement.
ACAAGGTCGTCATCGATGATTCGTTCAGACAGGTCAAAAATTACTTTGTAATTCTGAGAACAAACTGCTACAAATCTAGTAATAACCTAACGCTGAACCGAACTCAACTTGCATAATTTAAAACGGTTACCACCGTTTATAAACAAGAAGCAAATCATGGGTAATATACCATGATAGAATTAATTTAATTTTTCCAGCGTTAAAAAATTTTAAAATCTCACAAATATGGGAAATATTAAACACTCTACAAACACTTAATCAAAATATAAAAAAAAAATAATCTAGAGTTAACAGACGTTTACTTAAAATCGCAGATAGTAAAGCAAAGAGATCCATCTGGCGTTACAAACTCATGGAAAGGGAACCACCGAAAAAGTATGTTAATGAATTATACATTTAACCGCAACTTTACACCATTATTAGACACAATGTACGTATTTATGCCGTAGTGATAATTCAACAATAAGAGGTACGTATATCAAAATTACAGGATCTTGAGTAGAAAACTGCCACGCACGTAATCTTATAAGGTTCAAGATCTAACGCATGCCTTATTCCGCACAATAACAGCAAAAATACTTCAGATAATTCCTTGGCTTGCATTTTGGAATCGTTCTAAAGAGACGTGAGAAGCGCTTTCTGGCGTGGGACTTAATCATTAAACAGACATGCCTACAACTCTGCAGAAGAACCTACGACAAACAACCGAACACAAGGGACAATATTTAAACGTCTGGTGCCTGAAAACTATGATCGGTGAATAACAGAAAAATAATGTAGAAAGAAAACGCGGAAAATCTATATGCAAATAATTTCGGTAGGCTGCAGTTTATACCTTAAATTCACTATTAAATATGCAGGTCTTGGTAAAACAAAATCTTCCAAAACTGCATTTTTTTAAAAATATCTAACTCCCCTACTCTCTCTCTCTCTCTCTCTCTCTCTCTCTCTCTCTCTCTCTCTCTATCTCTCTCTGTCTCTCTCGTTTCACTAGAAAACGTAAAGGCTTTTTAACAACAAAACAGAGTATATTCTGAAACTCATTAACAAAATGTACAAAGCTTGGTTTCAGAGAGGTAACATTGTAGAGTTTAACTTAAAAAAAAAGAATAAGTCCGGAAATTAAATCCCGAACCCCGCAGCATAACGACACACACATCTACGAAACAAACATAGGAAGTTATCCGAGCAAGGGTTAGGAAATGCGGGATGTTGCTTTACCACGGCGGCGCAAAAAACATGAAACAAAAAATAGAGTTGTTAAAAAATGTGCGATCGAGCCGACGGCTCATATTGGCTGCAAAAAAAAAAAGTTTCTCGGCGAAAANGGCTCATATTGGCTGCAAAAAAAAAAAGTTTCTCGGCGAAAAGAAAAACAATTCTGAAAACAAAATTGTTAATCTTTTACTATAAGTAAAATTTATATCCTTGTGAACATATAATTCGTTGTTGAAACAGAGCTCTCAAATTTCAATGTCATTTTGTAATAATGGAGCATTATTTATTTCAGCAATTGCTACTGATGTTGCTTCACAAAATTCGCTAGCTTCCCTAGAACCGACCAGTCTGCTGCGATTCATTAGAACCCTACACGTCTGGCGGGAAACTTTGAATAACCTATAAGGTACGTAATTATAAGGAAACAGATAAATTTAATCTATGATAGGCAGAAAATTTAGACCTATTTCGTAAGATGTCCACACCAAGTTCAGACGAAAATATTTTAATTTCCGCGTCGCCAAGAGAGTAAATGGCACAAAGATGTTTCACATTAACTCTTCAAAACTACCATATTATTTTTTCTAAAACTGTGGATTTTGTGGCAGTAACTTTAGACTCCATCCCCTTTTACACTAACTTTGACTTGCTGGTGAATAATAACGCGTGTCGTGAAACACCAATTAGGTTTTCACACCACAAAGCATTATTTAAATATAGGCAGACAAAATAATATTTGGGTAAAATAATATTACGACAAACGACATGTTTTGCACTGGTTGCTGACATTTGTTAGAGAATACGTTTTACAGTCATTCATTGGTCCATATAAAAGGCTCTTGTATTATCAGAATTTAATAAGTGTTTCTGCTTCAAAGACACGCGCTGCCTTTTCTATCATAATCTTTTTATTTTCCTTACGCATCGGCAGTCGATGTTTGTCGGTTGAACTCAATGTATAGCTCTTATTTTACTTGTGCTGTGACGTGCAAGTTTCAAAATTAGGAGTATGTATTTTTAAGATGTTTGTCTTTTTAATTCTGTACTTTTCGTGTTAAGAAACATTCCTTAAGTGTAGATATGTATTAACGTGGCGTACATTATTTTTATTTAGGGACAGATAAATCCTAATGAGAAATCTCAGATTATTGCATATCGTGCAAGTATTTCGTTCGCAGGAAAAAGCCTGCAAACTTTTTTGCATTTTGTTTGTGGAACAAGCAATTTTACAAAAAAGTTAAAACAAAAATCATACACATACGAGGTGTATGTGAATTCAGCNTTGTTTGTGGAACAAGCAATTTTACAAAAAAGTTAAAACAAAAATCATACACATACGAGGTGTATGTGAATTCAGCGAAGTAACGGTGTCTGCAATTTTGCCACAAAAAAAAAACGGTTGCAAATATGTATGGCTTATAATCTAAAAAGATTNTTGTTTGTGGAACAAGCAATTTTACAAAAAAGTTAAAACAAAAATCATACACATACGAGGTGTATGTGAATTCAGCAAAGTAACGGTGTCTGCAATTTTGCCACAAAAAAAAAACGGTTGCAAATATTTATGGCTTATAATCGAAAAAGATTNGAAGTAACGGTGTCTGCAATTTTGCCACAAAAAAAAAACGGTTGCAAATATGTATGGCTTATAATCTAAAAAGATTCCTATGTGCAGTCGATACGTGCCTTCAAAAATGATAAATATTACTGAAATTATTTAAAGATGAACATTGTAATAGAACGAAAATCGTACGCATTGCAAAACTTGTCACTACCATCTAAAAAATTATGAAAATAAAATAAATAGTTTCCTTTATTTTGTGTTATATTTCACGACGTCAAGAATAATTCGTTATCTAACAAATGTCATTATCAGTATGATACGGACACTATACTGCATGTCGCTATACTGCCATACTGTGTGAGGAACTACTTTCTAAGGGTGGTATACAATTTTTCAAGTGATTCGTTATGCACTATCACTCATAAAACATAATACGACAAAAAGACTTCATTCATCATGAAGGAAGGCACCAGCAATTAAAAATTTACCAATCATCATTGCAAAATTGAAATATCATTCTTCACATTATCCAATATACTACAAGAAAAAGAAGTAGGACTTATTCGATTCTACTGGATCCATCTTAAAATTCCTACTCATGCCGTACGTTTTTATCATTCGTAAGAACAATAATCGCAGCACGAATGCGTGCATGTAAATGTGCGTTCACAATAATATAGGTGATATGACACAATTTCAAACGTAGAGCTGTTTAAGGGCAGAACATATATAATATATAATATGACTAATTTTTATTGAGTGCATTTACTATATTCACTTAGCGCAAATATATTTAACTGTGCCTGCAATTCGTGATACAGCGTAACGTAATGGGACACTGCAGGACTAATTTTTAATTCATTTACAGTGCGTTTCTGTTAAAAACAATCCTCTGGAGTACGTTTTTTTTCTTGAGTATATCTGGTGTCAGCAGTTTCAGTAATGTAAATCATATGCATGAAACGAGTTGTCGTAAGGGACTTGATAGTAGACTAACTGGCTCTACTCCACGATGGAGTACGCGGGTCCAATGTCTGGGTTTTACTTTGCTCATATTTATGCAGTAATTGTAAAGTCGACGATATTTCAGTAAACATGCCATGTTCCGAAACATCTGTAAACCGAATATTCGTTGAGAAATTTCCTGTCAAACTTGAGTATATGACATGTACCATCGTCGGTTCAGTCGCTTCGCTTCTTGATCGTGGCATCTCGTTAAGCAGGCCTCGAAAAATGTAAGTAAATGACAACTAGCACAAAATATACGTTAGAATGGCACCAAGACACACGCAATAAATGCAAAAAGCTTTTAAAAACTTTCTTAGGATGCTACTAAATATTCACAGAGATGGGGTGACTCATCTGGCTCCTTATTGACCATTAAAAATATTTCTTATATATAATTGAACAACGTGGTTGCACTAGCCGTGCATGCCAAACGAATATCCACCAATTAAATAGCATCAATAGCGTGCAGTGCTAAAGATAGCCGTGCAAGTATTTACTTTACAAAATCATGCATGATAGGACTAAGGAAGAACCAGACACGACTTAACACAACATGTAAATGTATTGCAAGTCATCATGACTGATATAACGTAGTGACCGGTGCGTGTGTGAAAGGAATATTGAAAATCACAGTACACAAAGTCTTAACAAAAAGTCCATCAAGTTTTAATGGAGTTGTTGTTTTCGCGTCCCGCTCATTTTGAAAAGTGGACAAAGGTAATATAAAATCATCTATCAACATGGATATTATTTATCTTTCGTAAAGAAATCACATTAGTTATACATTTNCAAAGGTAATATAAAATCATCTATCAACATGGATATTATTTATCTTTCGTAAAGAAATCACATTAGTTATACATTTTATGTAATGTTAAGATTTAAAATAGATTAAAGGAATAAAGCCCGGTATTGTAAAAAAACAATTGGGTTTTATGCGTCCAAATATCTCGCTTTTTTATCTCGAAGCCAAGACTGCTAAATAAGCGTTCGTTTGGACATGTTAACACATTGACGACTAACGGTACACATTTCTTTGCTTTGTTTTAATGCTCTGTTCGATTTATTTTCAAATATGGGAAATGTAACGGACGATGTCGATGAGAGATGGTGTAGATTTTTCCGTAGGGGAGAGAGCGGAGACATTTGGGTGACTCTTAACATAGAGGTCTTGAGAGCCGATGAGGGTGAAGTACACTGAGGCGACAAAAGTCATGGGATACCTCCTAATATCGTGTCGGACCTCCTTTTGCCCGGTGAAGTGTAGCAACTCAACGTGGCATGGACTCAACAAGTCGTTGGACAAGTCGTTCGCCTCACTGTCCTAACGGACACGTTTGTCATACGTCCCACATTGATTCCTGCGGTTATTTCACGCAGTGTTGCTTTTCTGTTAACAGTGACCATTCTGCGCACTCGTCGCTGGTCTCAGTCATTAAGTGCAGGTGGTCGGCCACCGTGTTGTCCATGGTAGGAGGTTATGCCTGAAATTAGGTATTCTCGGCACACTCTTGACACTGTGGATCTCGGAATGTTGAGTTCCCTAACCATTTCCGAAATGGAATGACCCATGCGTCTAGCTCCAACTACCATTCCGCATTCAAAGTCTGTTAATTCCCGTCGTGCGGCCATAATCACGTCAGAAACCTTTTCACATGAATCCTTTGACTACAAATGAGAGCCCAAACAATGCATTGCCCATTTATACATTTTGTACGCGATACTACTGCCATCTGTATATTTGCATATTGCTATCCCATGACTTTTGTCACCTCTGTGTAATGTGTGAATGGGACAGCGCCGGAATGCAAGGGCGGGGCAAACGTAAGATCTCCGAGAAAACTCACCGACCAGCGGCATTGCTCGGCACGATTCCCAATTGCGAAAATTCGGTAGCGACCCCGGTGGGAATCGAACCCGGTTCGCCTAGGTGGGAGGCTATTAGTCTGGCCACAAAACCACCGCGGCCCCAGATTTTCTTAAAGTTATTCCATTTCCATCATATTATATTGCTGTTTCACATGCTTCCCAAATACCTCATTCGTTACTCAGACAGACTGTGAGCAACAGTTCTGTCCCTCAGGTAGTTTTGAACGCAATCAGTTTTCTTACACTAAACTTCCGTTCACCCAGATGAATAAAAGGTTTAATAAAAGGTTTGAATAAAGCCAGTTACACCAAACAGTATTAAACTAAATAATCTTGAATCCATTTTCATAGGCGGGTAGTAGACAATTGTTAACAAACTTAAAACTTCATATAAAAATTACGCTGAGGCCCGTCTTTTACATATAGCTCAGGGGAATGAAAATAAGAGACGCGTCGTGGAATGGTGGAGAAAGGAAGGACGAAACTAAAGTTGCAGAGCGCAAGTGGTGCAGAAAGTACAGTCGACGCGGCAGACCAAAAGAAGTTACAGCTACAGATAGAACGTTGCGGCGGTGTTTTGAGTAAGAGAAGAGGGAAGAGGGAGATTGTATTATCTGAAGTCCCAGGCTATTGTCGAATTCCCGGGAGAATTCGGAGTCTCGTGAAGGGAGCGCTGTCTAGTTCCACAAGTGGTTTCGCCAAGACATCCGAACCCGGGCTCGGTTGCCCGAGGGGACGACAGAAAGATTTTTTTTTTTCAACCATCCGCCACCTGCTCACACTCTCAGCTCGGTCGTCAGTGGCTTGGCCGACGGCATGCGAAGTATTTCTTCTATGTTCTTAATCTGGTCCCTTTAGTCTGAAGCAATAAAGGAAATTCCTAGGCAATCTCCAGTTCTCGTAGTCGATCTTGCCCGTTACCGTCCAGCTCGCAGCTGTTCTTAAAGGCTAGTAGTGTAGCTTCCTCTCACGCAAAGTTTTGGTTCGCAGTTATTTTCATGAAATCAAAGTGTTTTTTTAATGTCTTAAAGCCTCGTCGACAGCGGAATTAGTGTCTACGAGAATGAAGAAAGGGAACGGAATGAGCCATGGCATACATAAAGGTACTGTCCAGTCATTCGCCTGGGGTGGTCTCAGAAAACCATGGTGACACCCAAATCAGGGTTGCGGGGCCGAATATCGGCCCTTCCGAATGCGAGTTCTCGCTCGGTCAGTAAAGTACGAAAAAGTAATGTTCTATTTTTTGTCTCGCCGTCTTATTTAGAAAGACTAAAGATAGTGGGTCCTGAATGACTACAGTGGGTTGGGGATCATGTACTTGAGCAACTCGATGTGAACTGAGTTAAGTCAGAGGTTGCGCGTAACGCAAGACCTATCTCCTCCTTGGCATGAAGACTGCCGTAAACCCTTGCGTGCCTAAATAACTTCTGCAGGTGTGCGTGTGGGGTAAAGTAAGAAAAGTGTGATATACAATGAATTTACATCTCCAGCATTCAGACAATTGCGCGCAGATCGAGATAAATTGGAATTTGGCGGGACAATGATTAATTAGGTATACGCGATATAGTGTACATGTATATTTTCCAAGGGTAAAAGGAAGTAAACGATAAGATCATGACAATGATTCAATGTAAATAATTTCATTCCTGCAAGTAAGTAAGATTATGCTGTGTGTTCAAGAATAGCAAAATCATGATTTTATATGCGAACGCGTAAAAACCATAAGAGTTAAAAATTTTTTTACGGGTAATGAAATTGCTTGTTATATCTAGTAAATGATTGTCTGAAAAATTATTAAATACATGTGTTTATCCGGCATTCTTAAAAGCGTTCAGTCCCCGCCATCCTGGATTTTCACTATATTTACAATAAGTTTAATTTAATAATTTTTAACAAAGTTTTTCGCACGACATGACATAATCTTCTAGAGCTTTGTAAAACTATTACAACTCTACTGCCTTTATTAATTTTTGACTAGTGACTGCCGACAAGATATTTTTTTTTTTCCTTGCGGGCTGGTTACATTACTGATTCTGGCAACAGTAGTCTAGCAATACATCTTTTAGAACAAGTGCAATGCCTTACGTAGCGCAAAATAAAAAAAAAAAAATCTGTGATGCAAGTTACAGCTAAAATTTCGCAAATCCAAGACGTCGGGAAGTGATCTCCCTTAAAGCAGACGAGAACGCCGTAGCACGGGTCGTTCGGAGGGGCCGAGTGCAGGTCGTGATATTCCGTGCCGCACGCCACCCGCCAACAGTCGCACAGTCGCCCACGCCAACACGAACTTCTAACTTTTTATTTCGCCGGGTCGTTGCAAGATTCTCCTCGCCCCACTTGTCCCCTTGTTTTATTACATGAATTTTCATGGTCCGTATTCCCGCGGCTCGCATTCTCCCCGCCGCGCCGTCCGCAGAGGTTTATTTCCCGGGCCGAGCTCTCCCCCGGGGTCCGCGGGTCGGACACGCGACTGAGCGGTGCGCGGTGGTTATCCTCGCAACCAAGCCGTGTGCCAGCTGGGTAATGGCACTGTACCGCGTAAACCCCCCTCCTCCTCGCTACCGCAGGAACCTGCTAGCTGTGGAAAATACAGCCACGCCTCCTAGCCACGCTGAAAATAAAATAAAATAAAAAGAACGTCAGTGAAGCCGTTACATTTATTCTCGCCACGCAAAAACTTTTTAGTAGTGGTTGCACTTTTCGTAGGTCAATTTCTGGTAGTGATAGCAAAAAAGCTCGCCACAAATTATTTTGTTCAAACCACAAAAATAATCAATCAAATCAATTCTGACAAAATTGCTTCTTTGAATCTAGTTGAGTTAAGTTGAGAGGTTTTGGGAGGTTCTTAAAAGTGAGGTCTTAAGAGCCGTTGAGGGTGAAATGAGTTGAGAATGGAGCACCGCCATAATACATGGGCGGCGGAAACAGAAGATCCCAGAGAAAACCCCGCTGACCAACGGCATCGTTCGGCACGATTACCACTTGCGAACATCCGGAGTGACCCGACCGGGGATCTTTGAATCTATTTACTAATGTTCCTAGTAGAATATTATTAACATTTATTTAATTTGAAATTTTCTCTGATAACCAAAATATTGAAAATATCAAAATATGTGTGTAATGACANTATTAACATTTATTTAATTTGAAATTTTCTCTGATAACCAAAATATTGAAAATATCAAAATATGTGTGTAATGACACAAAAATTATTTGTTGTGGCGAAAGTTTTATATTTCATTTGGACACCAAATTTGTGATCGAAAGGAATGTTTATATTAATACGACGTTTCTAATTATTTGAATTACTTCAAGGGCATCGCATTTACTGCCATCTCGGTCTAACAAAATACACAACCATCCCCCACCACAAACCCTCTGGCCCTCCAAAAACAAAAAGCATTTCATTGATTTTCCTTAATTTCAGCTATAGTAGGGTTATGTTCGTTCTNTATTAACATTTATTTAATTTGAAATTTTCTCTGATAACCAAAATATTGAAAATATCAAAATATGTGTGTAATGACAAAAATTATTTTTTGTGGCGAAAGTTTTATATTTCATTTGGACACCAAATTTGTGATCGAAAGGAATGTTTATATTAATACGACGTTTCTAATTATTTGAATTACTTCAAGGGCATCGCATTTACTGCCATCTCGGTCTAACAAAATACACAACCATCCCCCACCACAAACTCTCTGGCCCTCCAAAAACAAAAAGCATTTCATTGATTTTCCTTAATTTCAGCTATAGTAGGGTTATGTTCGTTCTGGCACAATTTATTTTATATGGGAGCTGTGTGGCTGTGGCTGTGGCTAGAAGTCTTCGGCTCGACTCAGGAGGGTGCTCGGCAGTCTTCGGCTCTACTCGGATAGCCTCGGAAGCCTTCGAATCGGGTTTGTCGATCATACCCGAAGGCGCTCAGCAGTTACGCCCACTAATTATTTAAGCAAATATGTCTGCTTCTGGTAGCCATATTGGGTTTATAGGAAAAGCGTATGTCAAATCTTAAATCTGTATATATTACACTGGGGCTCACACATTTCGTTGACTTAGATCTGACACATGTTTTTGACTAACTTTTGGCATCTGAATCCAAAAATTACCCCAGTTTTTGTCTATCACATGAACTTTTTAAGCTATAGGATACCCTCTCTTTGTGCCAAAATTCATACAAAATGTGCATACAAAGGGAAATAAAGGAACAAATTACCAAATGTACTGTTCACACAGAATAATTTTATTCACACAAAGGCTGTATATAGGTTCTGTAAATTAAATTGTGTTCATGCAAGTAGTAAAGTTCTTTTACCAAACGGCACACATACATATTAAGGTAAACATTTTCGCATATAGCTTTTCCTGGAGTGTTTAATCTGTGGAGAATCTCGCTTGATGCTCCAAGAATAGTCAGCTATCATATGTACATCCCATCTAGCCTGATACCGTGCCTCCATGATATTCAAATCTTGGTGGAACCGCTCACCCTGCTCATCACTGACTCTACTAAGATTTTTCGGGAAGTCAGCAAGATGGCTATATAGAAAATGCAGTTTGATGCTCATTTTGCAACCAAGCATTTTGAAGCTCTAGAAGAGATGCTAGACAATTTCGGTGTAATTCTGTGCTCGTGTATTTCCAAGAAAGTCTTTGACAATGTTTGTGAATGCCAACCAAGCATTCTTTTGGAGTTCTGACATTGTTCCGATAAAATTTTCATCTTTAACAAGCTGCCGAATCTGTGGACCGTTAAACACACCTACCTTTATCTTTTCAAAAGACAGGCTAGGTAATGCGGAAATGAGGAACTTGAAACAATCTCCTTCAGTTGACAAAGCTTTAACAAATTGCTTCATGAGACCCACTTTTATATGCAGAGGTGGAAATATAATGTTCTTTCTGTCGACAAGTGGCTGATGTAGAATGTTTGGGTCACCAGGTTTGATGCCATATCTTGGCGGCCAATTCGACTGCACCCAATGCTTCTCATGAGCTCTGCTGTCCCACATACACAAAAAACAGGGATACTTGGTATATCAGCGTTGCTGGCCAAGAAGGAAGCAGACAATTTTAAGGTCAACACAGATGATCCATTTGTGCATGTAATATTAAACAATTCAATGAATCTTTATGTCTTCATATTCTTCACGCAAAGAAACTGAATGGCCTATTGGATCTGCACCAAATAAATTTCCATTGTTAAGGATGACACACTTCAAGCTCCGCTTTGAGCTATCCATGAATAGTCACAATTCAGTTGCGTTATAGGATGGGATTCCCAACTCCTCCACTAAACCATGTACGTTATGGCAATACACAAAGCCACCGTCACTTCGAAAGTATTGCAGAAATGTACTTTCTCTTGATCGAAAGTAGGAGACCTTAGCTCCTTTTTCAAGCGAGTTTTTATCATGCAGTCTTGATGCTAAGAGTTCTTAAGCTTTATTGGATAGTTCCAAAACTCGTGCCAAATCATTTAACTCATGCTGATAAAATCCTTTACGAACGGAGTCATCTTCATTTTCGAAATCTTCATCGTTGGGGTCACTTCGATTTTCACCATACTCGTATTCCTGTATTTCGAAATAGGGTAATTATTTGAAAACTGGGACTGTGATTTCGGCTGAATGAGGCACTGGGCGTATAGCTGATGGTAAACTAGGATACTCTATTTAACATTTGTTTTTCTTGTTATATCCTGACGTTTTCACTATACAAAAGTAAAAGTCACTTGAATGATCTCTGGGCTCTCGCCAAATCATAGGTATACCAAATGGCAAATTATCACGTGTTCCCATCGTCCACATCCGTAAACTCTCGACACACTGCTTGCACAACTTGTGAGGAGCCCAAAATTGATATTGATCACCAATTTTCACTTTAAAATATGCAAAATAGGCTTGCCTGACAAATGCACTGATGTTTGCCCTTTGAGTAGGAATGGTGAAACTTTCACATATATAACAAAACGAACTGGGCTGTTTAAGCACTTACGACGCGAAATAGCAGAGGCAGACATGATCTAAAGTAAAGAAACTAAGTACATATGTAAATAAAAAAACTAAATTCTGCTAACTCCTTGTATACAAACAATAACCCGGACTCCACTTCAGAATGCGCTTCACTACAAAGAGCTACACACAGCATCTTACTACACTATCTCAGGTAAAACTAAATAGCTTAGACAAGAATGAATCTGTCGCTGGTCTCCTACTGCGTCATTCATCCCTGCCCAATTGGAATAGATTTACTTCAGCCAAGAGGAGAGCACGAGTGCTTCCTATGACCCACGCTCGAACCAGCGGAGAGTGGTCACATTAATATAAGTTGTAGAGAAAAAACTTGACGTGGGATCCGCATGCTTATTTATCTTTAAAACAGCTGAAAAATCGAACTCAACAGAAATTGTGTTCAAAATTATCAGACTTTAAAAAAAATATTTTTTATTAAACTATTGTTTATTCATTTTTTATATTCTGCCGAAATTATCGACAGGATATTGCAGAAACATGCTACATTCTCTCACTCAATTACTATATTTACATTCTCCATTCTCTTGAAGACTGATTAATACACGATGCCATAATCTGCAAATTATTCACTACCGCGACTGTTATGTAGGTATATGTTTAATACTCAGATATTTTTTGATGGATATATATATGTATAAACCAAATCCATCACACTTATAGCAACCACATGCACGAGTATGTTACAATCATGGTATAGATTAGCATCTACCAACACTTTCATAGACTTAATTGGCGTTAATTTAAATGCCAATACTGCCAGCCTCCGGAGACTTGGAATGTACGAGTGTAATAAAGAGTCTTAACTTTCGTGCTCCTCTTGACCGTTAATCCATCAATCATCCAATCATTCTATCGATATTTGTATCAATCCATTAATATTTCAATCTTCATAACAATATTTCACAATCTTCGCCAATCCGCAACCAATCCTCACCAATCCTCAGTAATATTTCCATCAATTTTTCGCAATCTATCCATCAATTTTTCAATCTTTCAATTAATATTTCCATCTTCCCATAAACCTATAGCATTAATTCCATCAATCTTTCACAATATTTCCACCAAACCGTACCAAAATCCGCTCTGCAATATGCTCCACAATCTTCGCCAACCCTCGCCAATTTTTCAATATTTCCGACAATATTTCAATCTTCCCATCAATCTTTCAATATTTCCATCAATCTTTCAAATTGTCCATCAATATTTCAATCATTTAATTAATTTTTCAATATTCCCATCATCCTTTCGCAATCTTTCTATCAGTCTTTCCATCAAACTTTCGCAGTATTTCCATCCATTCTTCAATATTTCCATCAACCTTTCACAATCTTTCCATAAATATTTCTCAATCATACTATCATTTATCAATCCATATTCAATCCATGGGTTCGTTGTCTGTGCCCCATATATATATATATATATATATATATATATATATATATATATATATATATATATATA
>NQII01005034.1:45374-89944 GCA_002778355.1 Clitarchus hookeri | reverse complement strand
TATCAATGTGTAAACATATATTTCAAAAAAAGAAAACCACTCACCAACTGTCTCCAAAATTTGTTCATGGCAGATTTAAAGTTTTATGTGCAGTCCCTTGTTCATACATTTTTTGTAAGTAAAGTCTTCGTAAATATTCTGTATGCGGATCTTTACCTTAATAGTTGAGTTCTCATATAGCCACTATAATGTTGTAAGGAGAAAATTATACGAAACACGACAATAAAGAAAAAACTATTATTATATAATAATTTATTATTTTTTGTAATTATAATTTCAGAAGAAATCAGTTAATCACATTATTCGATATAACCCCTCCTCTTCAGTTCTCTAATGATTGAAGATATTTCAACAATGCGTGAGAGTTCCCTGCTTTTTGCAGGTCAATCAAATGTCTGAGTCTATCAACAAGTTTATTCGGGTCTTCGGGAAATATGTAACGAGCGTTATTGACGCCTTCTGCCTTCTTCATGACGCTTGTTGCAGCTAATATGGTAGAGGAGTACGTCAGTGCATCGATAAAATCGTCATCGTATTCACTGTCAACACTGTCGTCATAGTTATCATCAATGTTTTATTCATGACCGTCTTCACCTCGTGTTTCATCAACAATATCAAGTTTACTTTTCTTTATAGGAATCGCATGGTCATGATCAGTATTTAAAGAAAAAGATCGTTTATTTTGTAGTTCATCGATTTCACGCGAAAGTCTTGCAAGTTCACATTCCACCCAAAACTGACTCTACTGCACTCATTCTGTCTTTAGCACTAACTTTCTCATCATTATCGCCTGACGAATCAGTACCCACCAATGTAGTAAGGGGTACTGCAGGCATCACTTTCTGACTCTCAAAAGACGAATCGTTGCAGTTCTTAATGTGGTTCTTCAATGTATCACTTTGCATGAACTGCGTATGGCCATTGTCTTCATTCTTCCTCATGCTAAAAGTACTTTTCGTGTAGTTTATTCCTTCATGTCAACGAGCATTTTCACTGAAATTATAATTTCCATCGCAGAATCGACACAGTAGGCAATCATGCAGCGATCATATGGGTCGCGGCTCCATGTTCGATGAGGTAAAAGGCTGGCCTTAGTATTCACAATTCATCTTCATTGTACAGCGAAAGAATGCTTCCAAATCGATGTTAACTTCTCGGCACCTGATCATCAACTAAGATATCAGCGTGTGTCAGCTCTCTCTCTCTCTCTCTCTCTATATATATATANATACATCACTCGGAAAAACCGTGATGATTGTTGCTAACTCCACAAAAACATTAATATTTTTTAAATTTCAGGCTTCGAACTCAGGGCCCTAAGCCATGCAGTCTCTTTGCAAATTGCTTAAAAACTTTGTATCACATGCGCATGAATATGAAACAGTGAAAAATTAATATACGAACATTTTCGGGTTGTTTATCGATTTGCGAACCACTTATCTTACCTGATCCCCATATCTGATAGCTAAAACCATCGGTTCGCCTTTATTATGAGTTCCTAAAAGAGTCTCTGAAATACTTTCTAAGTCCGAAAGTGAATTAATAATAAATTTTATAGTTTCAGGTCTAAAACTCATGTCCCCACACCATACCTCACCTTTGGATATGGCTTAAATCCGTATATTAGGTTCGCATGAATACTAAACAGTAAGAAATTAATGTATGATCATCACTAAATGGGCTTCAAAAGCTCGGGTCATCATCCGATTTGCAATCCTATTATCTTNAGAAATTAATGTATGATCATCACTAAATGGGCTTCAAAAGCTCGGGTCATCATCCGATTTGCAATCCTATTATCTTCCTTTGATTGTTATATCCGATTGCTAAAACTTTCGTTTTGTCTTTAATATAAATTCCTATAATATTCACCGAACACTGGAAAAAATTACCACTTTTTTTCTTAGTCCGATAGAAAATTAATACTTGTATGGCTTCGCATCTCGAACTCCGGTTCCTAAACCTTAGATCAACTTTTGAGATTGCATAAATATTTATATCAGGTATGTATATAACCACGTAAACAGACAGAAAATCACGTATAAAGTTCGTTAAACAGGATTCAAATCTCGTGTCGGTATTCAAACTGTGGACACTTTATCTTACTATATCATTTTTATTCTTCATCCAAAATTTGTTTAATAACATGTAATGTAAGTTTCATATACAATGTACTTAGACAGGATTTATTCCAGCATTTTTTACTGAAGTGTCACTTAGGTGGTTGTTACATGTAAACTAGTACAAGGAAAATGGGGAGTTTGAGGCATGGGCACTGGGTTGCGACCCATGTTTGAGGTTTGATCTCAAACATTTAACTAGACCTTGACCATCTTGGGATGTCTTCTGTATTTAAGACTTGCAAAAATCGGGAGATTTTATTTATAAATGAATTAATCCAGAATATAATAACTTTGCTACTTCTTTATGGTTAACGTGGGTAGTGGGCAGGTGGAGGTATGACTTAAATCTGATAATCAGACGACGGAATGAACGAAGAAGATGAGTGAGGTGGGTGGGTGAGGGTTGATCAGTGAGTGGTTTGGAAGGGGGAAGTGTTGGGGCAGAGGTCTGCCGGCTACACCGTCAAAAGCAATAGGCAATGGTGAGTCGTGTGCTGGACATGGTGCAGGGGACACCTCCGGAAATGTGAGTTTTTTTAAATAATTTTTTACTGATATTTTTTTTATTAATTTTAAATAATATTTTTAATAATACATTTTGAATAATAGTTTTTAAAAATAATTGTTTGGGTATATATTTTTTAATTTTAATAAATCTTTTATATTTTTTTGGATTCTTGGTTTTTTTATGGTTAAATATCACCGAGGTCAAGGCCAAAGGTCAAGGTCGCCAACATCCACATAGCAGACAATGTGGCCGCCAGGGGACCGGAATGACAGCATAAAGAGCTCCTAGCTCCACCGCCAGTTGCCGATGGCCACAACTTCTCTATTTTCTACTAGTTTTCATCTAGGAAACACCTAAGTGACTATTTACCAAAAAATGCTGGAATAAATCCCCTATAAGTACATGGTGTATGAAAATTATAATGTCAAAGGTTAAAGGAATGGTATAGGGACCTGAGTTCGAGACCCGAAACCATAAAAACATAAATTGTAAGCCATCTCCAAATATGAGGTACGGTGCAGGGACCCGAGTTTCTGACCCAAAACTATAAAAAGAATTATTAATTCACTTTCAGACTTAGAAAATATTTCAGAGACTCTTTTAGGAACTCATAATAAAGGCGAACCGATGGTTTGAGCTATCGGATATGGGGATCAAAATAAGATACGTGATCCACAATTCGATTAACGACCCAAGTATTTGAATAATTTTTAGCAATGTTCGTATATTAATTTTTCAGTGTTTTATATTCATGCGCAATTGATATAAAGCATTTAAACAATTTGCAAAGAGGCTGCATGGCTTAGGGCTCTGAGATCGAAACCTGAAATTGTAAAAAATATTAATTTTTTCAGTGGAGTTAGCAACAATCTGACGGTTTCTCCGAGTAATGGTAAATACACACACACACACACACACATATATATATATATATATAGAGAGAGAGAGAGAGAGATAGTGAGAGAGAGAGAGAGAGAGAGCTCTGACTCTCGCTGATATCTTAGTTGATGATTAGGTGCCGAGAAGTTAACATCGATTTGGAAGCATTCTCTCGCTGTACAATGAAGATGAATTGTGAATACGAAGGCCATTGATGATAACTATGACGACAGTGTTGACAGTGAATACGATGACGATTTACTCGATGCACTGACGTACTCCTCTACCATATTAGCTGCAACAAGCGTCATGAAGAAGGCAGAAGGCGTCAATAACGCTCGTTACATATTTCCCGAAGACCCGAATAAACTTGTTGATAGACTCAGACATTTGATTGACCTGCAAAAAGCAGGGAACTCTCGCGCATTGTTGAAATATCTTCAATCATTAGAGAACTGAAGAAGAGGGGTTATATCGAATGGTGTGATTAACTGATTTCTTCTAAAATTATAATTACAAAAAATAATAATTTATTATATAATAAGAGTTTTTTCCTTCATTGTTTTGTTTCGTATAATTTTCTCCTTACGACATTATAGTGGCTACATGAGAACTCAACTATTAAGGTAAAGATCCGCATTCAGAATATTAACAAAGACTTTACATACAAAAAAAATGTATGAACAGTGGACTGCACACAAAACTTTAAATCTGTCATCAGGAAAAAATTTTGGAGACAGTTGTTGAATGGTTTTATATTTTTTTAATATATATAAATGGCCACCGACAACAAACCCATGTATTAAATATGGACTGACCAATTATAGAAAGATTGAGAAATATTTATGGAAAGATTGTGATAGATTGGTGGGAAGATTGAAGAATCGGTGGAAACACTGCGTAATATTTGTGAAAGATTGATGGAAATATTGCGAAAGATTGATGAAAGGTTGTGAAATATTGATGGAAAGATTGCCAAAGATTGATTGAAAGATTGCCAAATAGTGATAGAAAGATTGCGAAAGGTTGATGGAAAAATTGATGGAAAGATGGAAAGGTTAATGGAAATATTGTGAAAGATTGTTGGGGAAGATTAAACGATTGATGTAAAGATTGAAAGCTTGGTGACGATTGTCGAAGTGGTGCAGATTGTAGAGCAAACTGCGGTGCAAATTGCGTTGCTGATTGCGGTGCTGTTTGCGGTGCTGATTCCGATGCTGATTGATGGAAAGAATGCGAAATAATGATGGAAATATTGCTAAATATTAATTAAGAGATTGCTAAAGATTGATGGAAAGATTGCGAAAGATTGATGGAAAAATTACTGAGGAATGGTGAGGATTGGTTGCGGATTGGCGAATATTGTGAAATATTGTTATAAAGATTGAAATATTAATGGATTGATACAAATATCGATAGAATGATTGGATGATTGATGGATTAACGGTCAAGAGGAGCACGAAAGTTAAGACTCTTTATTACACTCGTACATTCCAAGTCTCCAGAGGCTGGCAGTATTGGCATTTAAATTAACGCCAATTTAGTCTATGAAAGTGTTGGTAGATGCTAATATATACCATGATTGTAACATACTCGTGCATGTGGTTGCTATAAGTGTGATGGATTTGGTTTATACATATATACATCCATCAAAAAATATCTGAGTATTATACATATACCTACAAAACAGTCGCGGTAGTGAATAATTTGCAGATTATGGCATCGTGTATTAATCAGTCTTCAAGAGAATGGAGAATGTAAATATAGTAATTGAGTAAGAGAATGTAGCATGTTTCCGCAATACCCTATGTATTTTTTTCGGCACAATATAAAAAATAAATAAATAATAGTTTAATTAAAAATAATTTTTTCATATCTTATAATAAATAAAAATTTACGATTTCACCTACCCTATGCCTATAAACCCAATGTGGCTACCAGAAGCAGACATATTTGCTTGAATAATTAGTGGGCGTAACTGCTGAGCGGCTTCGGGTATGATCGACAAACCTGATTCGAAGGTTTTCGAGGCTATCCGTGTAGAGCCGAAGACTGCCGAGCACCCTCCTGAGTCGAGCCGAAGACTTCTAGCCACAGCCACAGCCACACAGCTCCCATATAAAATACATTGTGCTAGAACGAATATAACCCTTCTACTTTCAGTCTAACATAAATTCACGTTTATTATTCTGTTCTTACTCATGTGTCCTCATTAGGGATTCACAAGGCATGTTGGTTGCTTACCGTACTCACAATGCTGCAACATGCGATGAATAGGCGCAAAACCGCACTGCTTATTGTAATGCGATCTCCTTCAGTTGGGCAAAATTTGCACGTGGTCATTACAAATAAGATAATTTAATTGCCAGTTTAGTAGTCATCATATGCAATGGAATAAAATAAAATAATTTACCTTCACTGTCTCTCAACATCAACCACATCGGCTTTTTCGGTTGCTTGTTTTACTACGCTAAGTGAAAAAGAAAATGCTCTTTTCATTACTATCCGTAGTAACGATTAATCAAAATTTTATGTTCAAATTGACAAGACCCAAATTTCCACCCGATATTCAGTTTTCCTATTGTAGTTCAGTGCCTATTACCAACAACCATTTGTAACTTATAATATTCTGTACGAGTGATGAAAAACTTATTAGAGAATCGTCTGAATAATAGATGTATTCCAACGATTATCTAGCAGTGGGAAAATTCAAAACGCAAACATTCCGTCAGCGTATGTAACGGAGAAAGTTTTAAATTTGTTGAACTGAGTTATGACCGTGTCGTTTTCGAAGGAACTGACTCATTGTCGATTTTTAATATAAGCGTAGTTACTCTTCGTGAAACGGAGAAACAGAAGTTGTTTAAGGAGATTAGTAAAGAGTAGACATTTAATACCAAAAACTGTTTCGAGGTAGCCGAAAGGCATGATTTCAGGACCTGCTAAAAGCCGTCAGCTCCGCTGGCATGGACGCCAAAATTATTAAATTCTATTTCAGCCACGGAAACTTTGGGTATTATTCGCCGCAAGAGCCACTCAATTTCTCATCAAACGGCTTACATTGCGGTGCAGCCCTTATATAATAATTACTTGCGAGGTTCCAATTAGGACAAGCTCGCTATTCAAGAGAAGATCGAGGCAATTATTCGGCTCGCTGTAGAGTTTCGGAAACCTGTGGAGAACAGATGAATATAATTACATCCAGAATAGAGGTATGGGAATAATACTGAAGAAATTTATAGCTTCTACGGCGCAAATAAATAAAATTTCAGAAAATGTTTTTTTGCATTGATTTTATACACAATTTTAAAATTATTTATGCAATTAAGGACTTTATACTAGACCGAATAAGTTACTTTAAAATATAACTTGGAAAACACCGGAAATAGTATTTCCGATTTATTTTAGAAAATTCTGCTTTCATAGTTCGCACGCAAAAAAAAATGGTTTCTTCGCTACAGAATCACTTCTTTCTTTTGAATAATATACCACCTAAAAATATTTTCTTTCTAAATATTTGGTTTTTCTTAAGCAAAATACTATTTTGTTGAGACAAATAAATTTATGTAACTTTAATTAGAGAGTATCCAGTGACGTTCTGCAAATATGAAAAATTATAAAATAAATGATGCTATACTTTTGTCGTTTTTTGGGATGGTAAACAATAAAGACATCTATCATATATTAGCTCAGATACTCAGCTAAGCCATATTCCCAAGTTTTACATTTCGGCCCGAAATCTTACCCAACACGGCTTGGACAACTGCCCCTTAGCATAAGCAATTAAAATAAGCCCGACATTGCTAGACAAAGTTTATGAAAGAAGTTGAATGTTAAAAGTATGGAAGCTAAAACTTCAGTACTAGGTTATATTTTTTTTACGAAAAAGTTTTGACCGGCGTTTTTGTTCTGCAGCCTTTCCATGTAATTTTTTTAATAAAGCCTGTGTAAGTGAAGAGTTACTGGCAATTGATTCTCAGAGGGGATTATGGTCCCAGTTATTACATTATTAACATTAACAATTTACCACGAATTTTCAAAATGTATATTTCATGTTAATGAAAGAAGCAGTCTCATCCGATGTTAAAAACTAGCGAAGTGCATTTGAAACAAATTTCTGATCTAAAGGAAATAATCGAAATAAAAAACGTCATAATTTACCTTATTTGTTCAAAATTGTTGTATTCACACATGGGTGTGCATTAGACTACACATCGCAAAGTAAGAACATATTTACATAAGTTGAAGTACATTATAACTTTCTTAAATATACAGTAACATGTTGCAAATCATTTATACAACTACTTTACATTTATTTACAGTTGTTCATTTGCATTCACTTATTTCCCCATGCAATTGCTCAAAGTTTTTAAAAGGAAATGGTCTGCATAGTGACGTAACCAACCCCGCAACCACGAACATCAGCTTCAGTGCCCAAGATGGAAACAAACCCCACGGTTTCCTGCTTGATAGGCGCTCTTATTACACCACCTGGGATCAACTGTATATTTGTACAAAATATTGTGAACTCCTTTTCTCAATAAAAAAAAATAGTAAAAAATCCTATTTACAGCCAAGTTTTCAATTTCTTGTAAGCTATATAAATATTTTATCTGAAAATCACTTGACTTAAAAGTCGCTAGGCAGAGTTTACAGTACTGTAAGTCACTTATTCCAAAGTCATTAACCAAAAATATTCATTTTGTGTAAAATTTACTTCGTCTAAATTTTACTTAGTCAAAAATTACGTTGGTCTAAAATTAATTTAGGCTAAAAGCGATTAGATCTAAAATTTACATGGTCAAGTAGTTCTATGGCTTAAGCCAATTGGCCTAAATGTCGGTCTAAAAGTGAGTTTTTAAATCACTTTGCCTGAAACTTATTTGGCATCGATATTACTTGATTCGCGATATTTTTAACTTTAATGACACTTATGCAGAATTATGTTTACGTTGTAAGTTTAGAAATGATAGCTTCGAGTAGTTTTATTTTGAAAAGAGGAAGCATGGAGGCGATAAGGGTGAGATACACGATCATCAGTCCACGCGTCAACTTTGCACGCAACAGTATTCTACTGGGAAGCAGCTTTCAAACCGCACAGCGTTCAAACAAATAACTTAGAGGAGTGACCTTGTATTTTGAAAACATACAAATGCGGATAAAATTTTCTATGAGTACAGAGCACCATTCGCGTCGGAAATTTATATCTCATAATGTTATCATTCCTGGCCAGCTATTTTCAAACTTTGATTAGCGAATATTAAAGTGACCTTAATAAATTAAAAATAGTGGCCGAAAATGTAACTTTAACTAAATTTGGTTTAAATTTCTTCAGAATATGCAATATGCCAAAAGGGTTTATGAATATGTACTCTGAGACTGATATTTCACCGTTAAAAGAGGTCACTAATCACTCTTAGACTTAAAAGTCTTACATTAATTCACTAATGTATTCTAGAATGGTGTCTTAAAAATTTTCGTAGTAAAATCATAATAATTTAAAAATGAAACTCAATTTTTTTTAAAATAAAAATAATGATCCTTTAATACCCGATTTGATTACCAATATTCTCATCAGGTCTTATCCATACAACTAGCAGGCGCACGACTTGCGGAACAACCTGCACAGCCGATTTATATCATTGTTAATTTTATCCCGCACAAGCTTGATGCGGGGAGTGAGGGGTCATATTGAATGTTTGCTAACAACATGTGACTCATAGTTTGGGTTCTGAAAGTAAACCAAAGGCGTTTTAAACAGCAGCACTGTGTAAATGTAAGATTTTCCGACATTAATGCCAAATGTGGTGTGCTGTGCTGTGGTTTTGGAGAAAATATATTGTGTTTGTGTTCACAGGTAAACCTTGCGAGTCAAGAAATTTAGTATATGATTTCCTTCAAAAAGAGAATAAATCGACGCTCGATTAATCAAGCTATTCTAACTCGGGCTAAAGAACAATGTTTTTATTTTTATAATTTTAATATGTGGGAATAATTATTAAACGTGAATAATGAGTAATGTCAATATTATCCAAAGTGTTCAAAAATTACAGCCAGCCATAAGACCAGAAACTGCACTTGTCTGAGGTCGAAATTTCATTTGTAGAGGAGTTAAACCAGTCTCCTATTATTGCCAAACTTGCCGTTGTAATGTGGGTGGCACCACAGTGCTCCCATCTTGCCGTTCGCGCCGCACTCCTACTTAATTATTGCGATTCACCCCGAATCTTAATTTTTTTTTTTTTTCATTTATTAATATATGTTTACTTTGCCTTGAGGTGAACGCCCAATGCCAAGCCATTTCAGATAACTACACAAGTGCTCATTTACGAGTACTGTCAAGTATAGAGAATAATGGTATTAGGGATAAAACCATTACACAATTTCTGCCCGTTTTTAGTGCTAGTTTCTCCGCCCGATACACTAACAGCCCTTAAGTCGCACTCATATATTAATGACATCGTTCCGCGAGCAGGTTTCATAGTCCAAAGGCCTGCACACTCTCCATCCTACCACACTTCAACTGTACTCTGATGAATAAGACAGTGCACGGGACTTTCTCCTCTTCTTTCTTCACGCCTAGACTTTTATTGGTGCCTCTACACGGTATTCTGCCGGTTTTCTCAGTAAAATCTGTTCACTTCGTCAATCAGAAATATTCTCACTTTACATTTATAATCCGAATATTCCCTAATGGGTCATCAGAATGCTCTTCTCGCCACTTGTCATATTAGGCTAGTCTTTTCCCAGTCTATGTGGCGAACTCTTGCCATAACTGATCAAAATTTTATCCTTCGTAGCATTTTCCAATTGCAAGTCAAGGTCCTTTCTGTCTGTTATTCCATGCAACCATTCTCTATTGTTTTCGGTCTTAAGACATCCCATGATGACATGTTCGATCGTGTCATCATCCCCACATGCATCGCACAGCGGATATTGCACAGATTGAAAGATATGCAACCTCGCCTTAAAGATGCGATTTTCCGTAAAAAAAAAAAAAAAAAAACCTGTACTATACTGGTTTATAGTAATCCACTGGGACTTCATTCTTTCTTCTACATTAGGTAGCAACTCAAAGACTACTCTTCCTTTTCCGATCTTGACAATTTTTCTTACCATTCTGTCATTACTTCATTTAATATATCAAGCTTTTCCTCTTTACTGAGCCCTCCATTGCGAGCTTTCTCAACTGTGATCACTGTTATTCTGATTAAAAAATCGACTAAGAACACTCCGACTAAAACTGGAAGTGACTTATTGGAAACTGTTTTGTACGCCCTTGTCACAGTAAGCAGAGCCACAGAGCACTAACCAGCTTCCTATTATGCCAAACCAAGTGTGCTCTATTATACTAAATGACAGCAACACATGATATTATAGCCTCAGAAACAGCTCGGTAGATTGTCTTCAGAGTGTTTAAGCTTAATCTTCAACTTCTGATATGCCTTAGCTGTTGAATCACAATCGCCTTTCTAGAAACACAGTCAATGTTTCAGGAAGCTTTTCCTTTCATCCAAGATAACTCCCAAGTACTTCATTTCACTTACATACTACACAGGATCCAAGCTATACCACACTAAAGGTTGTCTATTAACCTTGCACTTTTACAACATTGTCTTGGTCTTGGTAATGGAAAACTGCAGTTTTACATTATCCTCCCGTGTCTTTAACTTCTCCATGATGTTTTCCCGATGTATTCGGGCTCTTCCAGAAATCAAGATAAATGCATCATCAGCATAACCAAACACTTCGTATCATGTCGGGAACTCCAATTCCAGAAATACGTCCAAAAGTAAATCCATAAGATAGGCCCTAAGACCGACCCCCTGGATACACCTTTTCGTTGGCCTCTTCTTCACCTGTACAATCTTGGAGCTTTACAAACTTTGTCTGTCCTCAAAGTAATTTAGAATTACTTTATATACCCTGAAGAGCCAAAAAAACTGGTAAACCTGCCTAATATCATGTAGGCCCCCACGAACACGCAGAAGTGCCGTAAGACGACGTGGCATGGACTCGACTAATGTCTGAAGGTATGCAGGAGGCAATTCTCACCATTAATCCTGCAGGGCAGTCCACAAATTCATAGGAGTGCGAGGCGGTGGATATCTCTTCTGAACAGAATGTTGCAAGGCATCCCAGATATGCTCAATACTGTTCATGTCTGGTGATTTAGGTGACCAATGGAAGTGTCTAAAGTCAGAAGAGTGTTCCTGGAGCCACTCGGTAGCAACTCTCGATGTGTGGGGTGTCACATTATCCTGCTGGAATTGTTAACGTCCGACTGAATCACATTGGACATGAATGGGTGCAGGTGATCGGACAGGATGCTTATGTATCTCTCACCTCTCAGAGTCGTATCTAGACGTATCAGGGGTCCCATTTCACGCCAACTGCACACGCCCCATACCATGACAGAGCCTCCACCAGCTTGAACAGTCCCCTGTTGACATGTAGGGTCCATGGATTCATGAGGATGTCTCCATACCCGTACACGTCCATCCGCCCGATACAATTGGAAACGAGACTCGTCAGACCAGGCAACGTGTTTCCAGACATCAACAGTCCAATGGTGATGTTGGCGGGCCCAGACGAGGCGTAAAGCTTTGTGTTGTGCAGTCAACAACGGTACACGAGTGAGCCTTCGGCTCCGAAAGTCCATATCAATGACGATCCGTTGAATAGTTCGCACGCTGGCACATGTTGATGCCCCTGCATTGAAATCTGCGCCAATTTGAGAAAGGGTTGCACGTCTGTTATGTTTAATGATTCTCGTCAGTCGTCGTTTGTCCCGTTCGTTCACGATCTTTTTCCAGCCACAGCGATGTCGAAAATTTGATGTTTTACCGGATTCCCGATATTCACGGTACACTCGTGAAATGCTCGTACGCGTAAATCCTAAGTTTATCGCTACCTCGGAGATGCTATGTCCCATCTCTCGTGCACCAACTATAACACCACGTTCAAACTCACTGAAATCTTGATAACCTGCCATTGTAGCAGCAGTAACCGATCTAGCAACTTTGCCAGACGCTTGTTGTCTTATATAGGCGCTGCCGACAGCATCGCGTTAATCTGATTGGTTCTATACCCCTGTTGTTTGCATACGCACGCCTGTACCCGTTTTTTTGGCTCTCCAGTGTATATTTGTAGGACAGCCTTTAACCTTTATCTGGTACATCACCCCCGGCCACCAGGCATTATCAAAGGCACTTGATATATATAAAATATTACCTATATATAATTATCATTGCTTTCATTCACAAAATTCATGACATCATGCAGAACTAAGTCAGTGCATTTGCCTTCCCAAAATCCATACAGCTTCTCATGCAAATTTTCCTTCTGCTTCGAGACCTCCGAGCCTTCTATTTATTAGCATTTCATAAATTATGCATATGACCGGAAGCAACATCGTTATTAGGTAAGACTTACGATCATCACGTTCTTTCTCGTTGTCTTTATAGAGGATCTTCAAAAGTTCTATCTTTCAAGGGGAGTGGACCACTCCAGCTTTGAGACAGTCACTGAAAGTGCCAAGCATAACTTCCTTAATACTGGAATAATTTATTTTTGTTATTTCAAATCCAATTCCATCTATTCCAGGAGCTTCACAATGCATGTTATACACAACCATTTTTAGTTAATCCATATCAAAATCAGGCACTTATTCGTCCTCTGGACATATATTCATGATCTGTCTCTTAGCAGCATTACCCTACCTTTCATTCGCTTGGGAGTCATCTGGCAGGAGAGTTTGGAGCAAATTATTTATAGAGTCACGAAGGCCAGTGTAAGTTTTCCCATTTATCTTTATACTGGGTGGATGTGTCGCTTCCTTATCCTTCCTTGCATCAATTTTGTACACTACTCCAAACAGGACTTCATTACCAACCTTGATAAAAAAATTCCATCCAAGACTCTGTCTTCTTTCGCCACACCTGGTTGAAGTAAAACTGCTCCCATGTCTTGTATCGTCGCACAAAGGCTTCCATGTCTCCCTCTTATGATGCATTGTCATTATTTTAACTTTATCAAATTACACCCAGTACGCATTTTTGTGGCTGTTTCTTACTTACACATCGACCTAAGCCAATGCAGTGTCACTTCCATTAGTTGATGTCTCATGTATTATGAACCTGTGATCACTTGCATTTTCCTCCGTGATAATCCAGTTCCTGATGTAACCTCTGGCTTTCCCATTATACAATGTTAGATCAATGTTTGTCTCGCTCCCATGGGCTTGCGAGACATATGTATGTTGGCAATACACCATTCACATTTGCCACTTACAGTTCACTAGCCAGTATACACTCCCTAATCAATTCTCCCGACTAATTTGTGACAGGAGAATGTCAGATTTCAGACTTGGCATTAACCTTTGCTCGAATCGCCAATGTGTCAATCCCATGTGTCCAGATGTTCTTGTTTATCTTCCAGAAACTGAAAGTATGAGGACCAGACCCAGATCTTAATGGGTCCTTTCTCGATCTAAGCTCACACAAGATATGTGTAAGATACACTAACAAGTAACATGACATCCATGTCCATGCTAGTCTTCAATACTGTTCACTTTTTTCCATTTATAAGCATAAATCATGTACTTATTATGGGTTTTGATTGTTAGCTGTAATGTGAATTTGACAGTTTCGTCTCAATCGATTCCTAAATAGTGGCCCCTATATATAGTATTTCATATACTGTATTATGCGAATTCCTACTGGTTGAAAGTTTCATGTTTCTAATCACAATGGATGGGCGAAGTGTCGTAGAGAATGAGTAGACATAAGGTGGTAAGTAAATTATAGTAATGTTTTAATTGAATTACATTATATAATAAAGTTTTGAGAACACATAATATATCAGAGCTTGAGGAGGAGTAGAAAGAGGAGGATGAGAATAGAAAGAGGAGGCGGAAGGGGGGATATATTCTGTACGAAAGATTTGGTGAGGGCTGGAATAACCAAACATTATGATNACGAGAAAGAGGAGGCGGAAGGGGGGATATATTCTGTACGAAAGATTTGGTGAGGGCTGGAATAACCAAACATTATGATTTTATGCATGACTTCTTAGCAGATGAAGGTTTTTACGTGCCGATAGTAAAACGACTCGACAAGTAATAATAATTTACTGTAAAGCACAGTAGCAACATCAAAGTTTCCAAAACTTTATTCTTCCAACTAACACCAAGAAGATGTAAAGACATGTCACATAATATGTTCATACAACATAAACTTGATATATATCATAAATACATATTCTTGGGTGAGCGATATTGTAGTTTAATGGGCCTAATTTATCTATGTGAGAAGAGCTCATTGATTTATTATAGGAGTTCGTAGGCATACATGGTACATAGGACTGATTTCATATTTTTACTTATATCTCGTAAACTAATCTCCCTAAACCCAAATGCTTTAAAGTTGTACCCTCACCCTACAACCCCCTCCCCCACACAAAAATTATATTCTACAACATATTTTTCAATAATAAAAAATATTTACATTGGTATTTGACTCTTAGGTTGGTTTGTCTGTTCAGAAATCCTCATTCAACATGAGGATTTCTGAATTCATCACGTGATCACTTTTCGTTGTGTTTGTCTTGTTACAATTATTTTTGGCATAGGTATGCCAAGTGGGTATATGCAAATATATNGATCACTTTTCGTTGTGTTTGTCTTGTTACAATTATTTTTGGCATAGGTATGCCAAGTGGGTATATGCAAATATATTTTTAATGTGAGACAAAATATTTCTCTCAACTTGTAATTTTTCTTCTTACAGAATTCTATTGGTACTACAAATTATTTGATGCGAATAAACATTACCTATACAGATGAACAAAAACCCATTTCTTCCTCCTCTTTCCCCACCTCCTCAGACATACCTTATTATTAAAAACATTTGAAATATTATGCAAATTAAATAAATAATGATTAACTACAAAATAATAAAAATAAGAGCATGTATACTGAGATGACAGTTATATTTTTATCATATCAGTCTCGTCGAGACTTGTCCACCTCAAGGCACATAAAACTTGTAATAAAATTAAATATTAAATATTTTCTTAATGATAATGATGGAATAGGTAATGGTGTTGCAATGTGTATACCACATTTAAAACCTTACTTTCCTACCTGCACCGATAGCCGAGTGATCTAAGGGGTCTGCATGCCGACCTAAGGTCCGGCATTTCGATCCCGCCCTGATCCAGACAATATTTTGAGCTCTGTGAAAAAAAATAGCAGTGCTTCTGGTGGTTAATTTCCGAAACAAAGATGGGTGGGCCGAACGAATGTGAGTAATCAGGCGCACTGTCATGGTATGGGACGTGTGCAGTTGGCGTGAAATGGGATCCATGATGTGTCTAGATACGACTCCACCAGCTTGAACAGTCCCCTGTTGACATGTAGGGTCCATGGATTCATGAGGATGTCTCCATACCCGTACACGTTCATCCGCCCGATGCAATTGGAAACGAAACTCGTCAGATCAGGCAACGTGTTTCCAGTCATGAACAGTCCAATGGCGGATGGAAACAAAATAGCCGATGAAAACAAGATGACGACCGGAAATAAGATTGCTTACAAAGATCAATTTCGAAGACAAAAAATGGCAGAATTCANGATGAAAACAAGATGACGACCGGAAATAAGATTGCTTACAAAGATCAATTTCGAAGACAAAAAATGGCAGAATTCAAGATGGTGGCTAATCCGCAAATCCGCAGCACCCCAGCCCTTGGGCTTGAATTGGCTATTCCTTTATACTACTGGAGCTACGCACGCAGACTTTTCCCCCGCACCATCACTCAAACAAGTGTCACCATGTCTGACGCAGAAAGTATGAACTACTGGAGTATACAAGGGGAAAGAAGATCATGTTTGTCTCTTAGAAAGAGGAGGCAAATATTTAATTAAACATTACTGATTGCATTCCACATTGCGCAGCTAATACGTCACAGAAAACACAGACGTTGACATGCATATACATACTGCAAACAGGCACGATTAGCAGCAGAAAACATAATTTATAAAAATTCGATGACAATTCCAGTAGAAATTTAGTTAAAGTTTAACAATCGAAATCGGAAAAAAACAACAGAACTATTACCCAAGCGAACGGAATTCGAAGTCACAAGAAAACATATCACAGTAAAAAAAAANGGAAAAAAACAACAGAACTATTACCCAAGCGAACGGAATTCGAAGTCACAAGAAAACATATCACAGTAAAAAAAAACAGAGGGAAACATAACGAGGACAGCACAGAAAACACTGAGACGAAGACATAATTATTGGCACAAAANAAAAAAAAAACAGAGGGAAACATAACGAGGACAGCACAGAAAACACTGAGACGAAGACATAATTATTGGCACAAAACTGGACCACACCACGATGATGACATAAATGCACGCCCCCATTGCAAAGATCATTCAAACGAGGAATTATGTATTGCGATGTTTTAATTTTCTACTTGCACAGTGGCACCAAAAGTATATGGTAACTATTACAGTGCTACCTATTGTCAAGATAAGAAACCAGCTCCAAAATTCATGAAGAAATAATTTAATAACCCCGCCCCTTTCATAATTTTCTATATAAACAATTCGAGTACGCTAAAGGTTGAAACCGTAGTTTCAGCGACCTGCGTGTATTGACATGTAAACGCGGGCTGTGAAGGGAACCTAAGAGCTAGACACGGGAGGGGAAAATAGGGATTCGGTTGCACGCCGCCTACCTAGAGGTGGTTATCGTGTTTGAAGCCGAGAAGCGAGGGAGAGATTAGAGCTACAATTCCACGCGCATCACGTGTCCCATCGCCACCAAGCGCAAAGCTCTGAACTGGCGTGCGGTGTTCTCGTGCTGCGTGTACATATGCACCTGTAGGACTTTAATTGGTCACCCTATAAAGTGATGGTAGGAAAGTCTGTAGCAAGGTTGGGTGCATATCATTAGCGTTCTTCTGCGTGTGTGTGTATGTTTGTGTGTATACATAAACACAGATGTCACAGGATCATTGCGACAAACTTCAGGGGGTGATAGGTAATGTAATCAGGAACAACTTTTGTCAGAGAACGGATGTCCGGAGGCGCCCCTTTTTAATGCTAGGCATATTTGCACAACACGTTATAATACCTGGCACATACCAGGCACCAGCTGCCTACCTCCTAGGAGAAAGTGGTATTTGATGCAGTACTGTAGGGGTGTTGCTAATCATAAGAAGGCAGAATTTTGTAGGTTGCAGTACTTTATTGACTACCTGTTACACATTTCCATACGTTAACNTTTTGTAGGTTGCAGTACTTTATTGACTACCTGTTACACATTTCCATACGTTAACCTAAATCATGTGCTCAAAATGGCGGACTTCCACTTGGTTGCAGATGTTGCTACGCTGATTGTTTGTCTGGCGGACGCTCTTGAAGATGCCAGGAGTATATTGAACCGCATTGCGTACGCCTGTATTCGATCTACGANTGCGTGTACATATGCACCTGTAGGACTTTAATTGGTCACCCTATAAAGTGATGGTAGGAAAGTCTGTAGCAAGGTTGGGTGCATATTCTTAGCGTTCTTCTGCGTGTGTGTGTATATACATAAACACAGATGTCACAGGATCATTGCGACAAACTTCAGGGGGTGATAGGTAATGTAATCAGGAACAACTTTTGTCAGAGAACGGATGTCCGGAGGCGCCCCGTTTTAATGCTAGGCATCTTTGCACAACACGTTATAATACCTGGCACATAATCGGCACCAGCTGCCTACCTCCTAGGAGAAAGTGGTATTTGATGCAGTACTGTAGGGGTGTTGCTAATCATAAGAAGNAGCTGCCTACCTCCTAGGAGAAAGTGGTATTTGATGCAGTACTGTAGGGGTGTTGCTAATCATAAGAAGGCAGAATGTTGTAGGTTGCAGTACTTTATTGACTACCTGTTACACATTTCCATACGTTAACCTAAATCATGTGCTCAAAATGGCGGACTTCCACTTGATTGCAGATGTTGCTACGCTGATTTTTTGTCTGGCGGACGCTCTTGAAGATGCCAGGAGTATATTGAACCGCATTGCGTACGCCTGTATTCGATCTACGAGAGCGTCGTGGTTGTCCAAGGGGCGTAGTGTACACAAAACTCTTGATGAAGTCCCACAGGAAGAAATTTACTGGCGTGAGGTCGAGTGACCGTGGTGGCCATGGCACATGGCCTTTTCTCTCAATCCAATTAACACCAAACGTGTTGGTGAGGTGTTGGCGAGCACAACAGTTGAAATGCGACGTTGCGCTATCATTTTGAAACAACATGTTGACTAGAATGTTCAGCTGCAGATCTACTAACAGCTGGGGTAGCTCGTTTGTCAGAAAGTTGTGACACGCCTGGCCATTTAAAAACGCTGGAAGGATAAAGGGCTCAATAACTTGTTCGTGGACGATACCAGCCCACACGTTCACCACCAACTGTCGTTGGTGATGTGTGGTCACTGTGAATAATTTTTTAGCTATTACTGTCAAGGAAACGTTACTACAGGTACGAATTTATTTATTTAGCGTATGGCACAAGTATATCGTGATATCAGTACATTAGTTGGTACGTCATAATGACTGATNGGAATTTATTTATTTAGCGTATGGCACAAGTATATCGTGATATCAGTACATTAGTTGGTACGTCATAATGACTGATATTGGTAATCATACAAAAGCAATCATAACAAATCATTTATAATATATATTACAAGCAAAGATCGTGTATTCCACCAGTGTTGAAGTCACGTAGACGAAATCCTCAGGGTTGCCTTTATAGGAAGTCAACACACATTCCTGGGTAATGTGATAAAGAGTTCCCTTATATATCACCACATTCACATCGAATAGACAATATTTTTCCCCATCCTTAGAGCAAGACATTGCATGTAACGTGCTCTGTGCGAATTCTGTTACGAGTTAGTAAGTTCTGTTAGCGTTAACCGCATCTTCATAGTGCACCCTGGGTAATGATAAATGGACTAACAAATATTGAAAGCCAGACAATCTTAGGATCTCCTGGCTATTGAAAAAAATATATATAATCTATCATCATGGCGAAACTGGTAGGAAAGTAAGATATTGGAAAAGGGCATTACATTGCTAATCAATTGAACTATATAGTAGGCTTGGGAATAAAGGAGTCCCTCGTCTTCAGGGTGCGGACGCAGTATGAGCGAGGGTACCGCGACTGCGGCGAGCCAGCGACCGCCTCGTGGCTGCAGCAATAACGGCCAGCCTCGCCGCCGAAGCGTCCCTCTCGTCGACAGCGGTGACGCGGCACGGCGCGCGGAATCTAATTACCCGCGCGGCGAACCTGGTTAGCCGCCGCCGCGCCGCATTATGGAACTCAGCACACGCACCGGCCAGACACGACGAGGAACTGCTAGTCTGAGAGAGGCACCAACACCTGGCTCTCACATCGGTCTTGCCCTAAATTCTACCCTCCACTCCTGACATAAACGGACGTCCGAGTCAGAAATAGCAGTGTTGCTAGGTAAGTTGAGCTTAACGCCGACAGCGAGGTCATTTGAGTGAGTGAAAAGATTGGGGCGGTTCTGAACATCGAGGTCTTAAGAGCCGATGAGGGTGAAGCGAGGTGAGCATGGAGCAGCGCCGGAATGCAAGGGCGGGGAAAACGGGAGATCGCTGAGAAAACCTGCCGAACAGTGGCGTCGTCCGACGTTATTCCCACATGCGAAAGTCCGGGGGCGCCCCACCGGGAATCGAACCCGATTCACCTTGGTGGGAGGCGAGTAGTCTAACCACTACACCAGTGCGGCCCCTGCGAGGTCATTAGAAACAGCGCAAGTTGCTCAGAGAAGCAGAAGCGGGGAATAAATCGCCCATGGCCTGTAGCAAGGAACCATTCCAGCATTCGCCTGGAGTGATTTCCGGAAACCACGGGAAACCGAAATCAAGATGACCAGACCGGGCTCCGAAACAAGGTCCTCCCGAATGCTAGTCCGAATATCTACCACTGCGCCGCCTCAATCGGTAGGAGAGAGGTGGACACTCCTAACTCTCACT
This sequence comes from Clitarchus hookeri, assembly GCA_002778355.1. Taxonomy (NCBI): domain Eukaryota; kingdom Metazoa; phylum Arthropoda; class Insecta; order Phasmatodea; family Phasmatidae; genus Clitarchus; species Clitarchus hookeri. The sequence continues at coordinate 69,368 of NQII01005034.1, read as the reverse complement.
TCAGATTTGCCCAAAAATAATAACAATATGAATTGAACACAACTCCCGGACATTTCTCTATATTCCTAGAATAAACAGAAGAACTTCCCGGGAATACCACTGTATAAAAACCTGCTGGTTTAAGTAATGTACGTAAAAAGAAACGCGAGTTTAGCCAAATTTTAAAACTACAGCCAAAAAGTGTCTTTAATGAAATTAAATTAAATTTGCTAATAATGTCTTCTTGTAGGGATTTTTATGAATTTCTTGTGGATAGATTAAATAACGTTGACTATGTATATTTCAATATTCATAACATGAACGAAAACTTAATATTTAGAGTCACTACTTATAACAATTTTAAGACTCGTCATTCTTGAATGGACAGGCGTGCAAAGGATACTAGGAACGAGTGGGGAAATCTTCGGGACATTGGAGGAACAGTTGGACAAAGAATCGAGTGCCCAAGAAGGGAACCAGTCATCATGTTAGTGTTTGAATGTTTGATGTCACGTGATTACGCGCAGCAAAGCTGAAGATGACGGGATTATCAACATCATGGTGAGCTTCGAACCATTTGATTTCTTACTCTGTTGTAATAAACTGAGTCACACTGCAGGATGGGCGCCAGCCATCTACATTCCAGCATATTTGCCACAAGAGAATATCATGCATATTTCACGAGACAAAATACTGTCTATGGACTATATAACTAAGGCAAGATTACTTTGTGATCAAGACGATGATGGTTACAGCGCATCTGTCATGCGCATTCTATCCTTAATTAACTATATAGTCCTAGTGACCAGTATGCGTGTATGGATCTGACAATGTGAAACATTTTAGAATCACAAATATGTTAATACTACATCAGTTATTACTACCTTGTTTTAAACCAATTTCAGTTGTCATGAATTAAAAATAGACCTTACCACCTGGTTCCGTTCTTCTTTACTGGAATTGTCTTACGGCGGGCTAGGCTGAATTGTGGTCTCCATTTTCTTTAGTCCTCTTGTTATTCCTTTATCTGTCTATATCTTCTTTAATTTTTTATGTGCAACCAAACATCGCTNTATGTGCAACCAAACATCGCGACGTTTCTTCTCCCTTGTCGTCATTTTTTCCCCCAGATTTTCTTGTATAATGGAATACTATTCTATTGGAAATTTCTATGCAGTGTAAGTCCCAACCAAAGATGTTTTCCCCTCTGTAACAACCACCAATTAGTTTTTGCCTGTTTTCATCCATAATTATTCAGTTTTCATTCTATTAGTCAACTTAAGTTTTTTAATTCTTCTCCATAATTTCATTTCCAAAATATCTGAACACATTACTTCTTATTTTCCAAACCTTTACTGCCATAACTTCAAGTAATATATATAAACAAAATAATTTTTTTCAGCTCAAGGAATCCTTCTTACTGTCAGTAACACTTACACCTACAGTATCCAAAATATCTCTTATCACAGATATCCATATTCTAATTCCTTTAGTATAACTAACACTCCAAATCACTAAACTTCCCATATACTCGCACGACTTTACATGATGCTACATTTTATAATTCTATGTTAATAGTACATAAATAATAATTTGCATTAAAATGCGTTTAGTTACCGACAGAGACTTTTCCAGCCTTTAATCAGCGCCACTTGGAGAAGTGAAGGGCCTGCTTAAGTGTTTCTAAGAGATGGAAAATATTGCTAGCGANAGATGACGGGATTATCAACATCATGGTGAGCTTCGAACCATTTGATTTCTTACTCTGTTGTAATAAACTGAGTCACGCTGCAGGCTGGGCGCCAGCCATCTACATTACAGCATATTTGCCACAAGAGAATATCATGCATATTTCACGAGACAAAATACTGTCTATGGACTATATAACTAAGGCAAGATTACTTTGTGATCAAGACGATGATGGTTACAGCGCATCTGTCATGCGCATTCTACCCTTAATTAACTATATAGTCCTAGTGACCAGTATGCGTGTATGGATCTGACAATGTGAAACATTTTAGAATCATAAATATGCTAATACTACATCAGTTATTACTACCTTGTTTTAAACCAATTTCAGTTGTCATGAATTAAAAATAGACCTTACAACCTGGTTCCGTTCTTCTTTACTGGAATTGTCTTACGGCGGGCTAGGCTGAATTGTGGTCTCAATTTTCTTTAGTCCTCTTGTTATTCCTTTATCTGTCTATATCTTCTTTAATTTGTTATGTGCAACCAAACATCGCGACGTTTCTTCTCCCTTGTCGTCATTTTTTCCCCCAGATTTTCTTGTATAATGGAATACTATTCTATTGGAAATTTCTATGCAGTGTAAGTCCCAACCAAAGATGTTTTCCCCTCTGTAACAACCACCAATTAGTTTTTGCCTGTTTTCATCCATAATTATTCAGTTTTCATTCTATTAGTCAACTTAAGTTTTTTAATTCTTCTCCATAATTTCATTTCCAAAATATCTGAACACATTACTTCTTATTTTCCAAACCTTTACTGCCATAACTTCAAGTAATATATATAAACAAAATAATTTTTTTCAGCTCAAGGAATCCTTCTTACTGTCAGTAACACTTACACCTACAGTATCCAAAATATCTCTTATCACAGATATCCATATTCTAATTCCTTTAGTATAACTAACACTCCAAATCACTAAACTTCCCATATACTCGCACGACTTTACATGATGCTACATTTTATAATTCTGTGTTAATAGTACATAAATAATAATTCGCATTAAAATGCGTTTAGTTACCGACAGAGACTTTTCCAACCTTTAATCAGCGCCACTTGGAGAAGTGAAGGGCCTGCTTAAGTGTTTCTAAGAGATGGAAAATATTGCTAGCGANGCCTTTAATCAGCGCCACTTGGAGAAGTGAAGGGCCTGCTTAAGTGTTTCTAAGAGATGGAAAATATTGCTAGCGATTATCGATTCTGTTCCGTTACGTCATATGAATGTCTCCGAGGATGTTAACAATATGCCAACTATGAGTTTTCGTGACAGATGCAGGAAAACCACCAAAAACTGTGCTGAGCACATGCACTGGGTGTTTAAAATCTCAGACAGCCTTCTAATCGAACGTTTTGGTGAGTACCAAAAGTACGCTCTCTAGCCACATTAATACCTACATGTTTGCCAAGTTAAATTTCCAGTATGTAGGACGCTCTTGGAGAGGAGTGGCAGTATTTTAACAGTGACATGTTAAAATTCATAGGATAACAATGTGAAAATGTAATAATAGTCAGTGGTGCTCCTATACCGTTACGTAATGAAAGTAGCTATACCTGTATCAGTTGTGCTCTGACGTCACGTGATTGAGTGTGTGCTAGTCGTNACCGTTACGTAATGAAAGTAGCTATACCTGTATCAGTTGTGCTCTGACGTCACGTGATTGAGTGTGTGCTAGTCGTGGCCTTCACTAACCCCACAGCGATGGAATATTCCAGCAGGATAATGCACCCTACCATCGGTCCAAGTTGTCCGTAANGGCCTTCACTAACCCCACAGCGATGGAATATTCCAGCAGGATAATGCACCCTACCATCGGTCCAAGTTGTCCGTAATTGGTTCAAGGAGCATTCTGGAGAGTTTGAACGACTGATGTGGCCACCTCGTTCGTCCGATATGAACCTCATCGAGCGTTTATGGGACGTTATTAGGAAGTCCATTCGCACCCAAGAACTTGCACCTACAAATAGTATGGAGCTGTGGGTAGCTATCCAGACGGCATGGGTAAACATTCTCCACAGGGGTTTCGTGTGAAATCTACGCCACGACGAGTTGCTGCACTTCGCCGGGCTAGAGAAGGGCTTACACGATCCCAGGCCCGTATACCATGACTTTTGGCATGCCGGTGTATTATCTTAATAGTAAATAGCATGCACTGAACATGTTCTTAGAGATAAAAATCAACATTCTTAAAGCGAATGTGTATATTACTTTGAGTCAAAGCAGCCCTTCTCGTCCACACGTACATCTTCCGGCACAATTGAGATATTTTACTCCTAATATAGAAATCGTAGGTTTGTATTGAGAAATATTAAGACACCGAAGTCCTTAAGTTTGAAAATAAGCTGCGCTGTGTGCTATAAGCTGTGCCATGCACATGTGGAGTTTTCTCATAGTTATGTCAGAACCAACCAGCATAGACATAACCCAGTTCTCTGCTTGTATATTGTATTGATGACGTCAACGAAAGTTATGTTACTCGAAAAGAAAATGTACGGCCGTGACCTCCCCAATGGTTAATGTTATCAGATATTTACTAGTAATTTTATATTTATATCATAATTGTAGTTGAGGTAAAGTTAAGTTAAAGGGCGGAAAACATTTAGTTTTATTGTGCTGAAGAATTTTGTTTAAAGTTCAGTCAAACATTAACGTTTTATAAATTACCCTAAAACTCCGGAATCTCCTAAATTAAAATTAAACAAATGTAACTCTTGCTATTTCATCTAAATTATTTCAAATTAAAAGGGCTTACAGGCAAGAATACGATGGGAGATAGGGCTGGCTATTAAAGAACTGCGTTCCAGCTTAAAAAGAAAGATCGCTTCACAAAAATGTTTACATCGCAATGGGATTTGATCTTTTATCAATGTACGATATAACCCCGAAACCGGCATCATAAATGTGTTACATGTTTTAACTTAAAATTACCTTCCATAGGTTCGAAAACGATGAAAATTTACTCGAAAAACATTACGCAAAATATACAATGACTGGCTCGAAACATTCTAAGTCACTCGTCTACTAAAACATCATGAATTGAAGACTCCCCAATTTCGCGAGCAATTTTACGTTTCTGAGCCATTGGAACAAACGAGCACCAAAGGGGCGACACTTGCTTGGTAAACGAATGCATCACAGCGTATTTTGTGGAAGGTACTGAACAGCTCTTCAGTCATTTCGTTGATCAGCATGCATCCACGAGGGATTCCTGTATATTGCTGAATTCTCGGTTGCAAAGTTGAAAGTTATTTTCGCTTCTTTCGTATAAATCACGCCTAAAAGTGATACTTTACACAATGTCTACAGGCTAAAATATAATTTTAATGCTAAAAATGTCATAAGAGTCTTTATTTCGTGTCTTTTGAAGTGCGTGCTCTTTAAAGCAGAAGATATATTGCGAATAAGCAATTATATTTTTTACGAAACTAGTACTTAAGTCCTTTGCAACGCAGTTAACGAGCCAGGTAGGCAGAGTTCCTTGGAACACGGACAGAAAATCGTGAAATGATTCGTTGCTGTCCGGTTCGCCATTCTTCTCCCTTGCCCTTGCATCTGCGAGCAGTCGAGGCTCTTCGAAGAATATTCATGCCGGGAAGGAATAGATCATTAAAGGTGGAACATGGCCCATTTACAATTCAAAGCGGCTGTTATAAAATATTCATTAGTTTTGGCAGGAACCACGGCCCCTGAGGAGAAAAGTATGTAATAAATGTGGGGGTTGAGGAAGTGACCTAGTGGTCGGGGTGGGTAAATGAAATCTGATGTATGAGGCGTACACTGAAAAAAAAAAATTAGATAATTTCCGAGTTTATTAAGATTTTTTTTTCATAAATATGTATTTATTCTTTCCAGAAATTTATCTATAATACCACTTAACAGACTTGAATATTTAGTTAGATGAAGAAGTTTACGTGACTGTTTATTGGGTAAGCAGTTTAAACGTCTCTAATGTAAATAATTATGTTCGAAACTTAATATCCATAGAAATGGAGCCACATAGTAAAAAAATTATATTTACATTTAAATGGCGAGTAAGATACCCTCGCTAGCTATTGGACGGTATGCAAATTGATATGGCGCAAAAAATTGCCAAATGTCTGATTTTTTATTATTTGGATTCTATAACATACTTTTTTATATGTTAATTTCTAAGCCGGACACACCTCCTGATGGCAGTGATATCCGAATAAGCTGTGGTGTCTTTTATGGTAAAAGGTTATGTGCGACACCTTCACCGTCTACCCCTGACATCAAAGTCATCAAGGTGTTACTTTCGGATCGTAAAATACAGGGCTCGAACCTCGAATAAGACATGTATGTGTTTGCAGGTTTTAGATGTAACCTTGGTTTGTTTAGTATATAATACGTCCCCACTCCAGGTCAACGTAAAAGTATACTGTGGGGATATTGGAAATAAACTTTTTAAAAACGTTTGACAATCACGTTCTTATATTTTTGTCCCTGTACACGACACCTTTGTAATCACGGCCCCTAAAAACCCGAGTATACAACTCCACGGTTTAATATTTCCTTGTCAATCAAATTCTCCCAGGAGATATCGTATAACTGTTTTCACTGAGATATCTCTATATCCATAAGGTCTTCTTGTCATAGCANCAGCCCCCAAAAACCCGAGTATACAACTCCACGGTTTAATATTTCCTTATCAATCAAATTCTCCCAGGAGATATCGTATAACTGTTTTCACTGAGATATCTCTATATCCATAAGGTCTTCTTGTCATAGCATTAACGGTAACTACCACAAAAGCATTGATTTGTTTTGAATATACGATTCACTTTTAGGGTTGATAAAAATATGATGTGAAACAAAGCTATCATTCTGCAAACAAGAACGTTCTTCCAGAAGTAATGGCAATCTAACTCAACTGAAAATAAAGAGTTGTGAAACCGTTTGAATTGTTTTCCTTCTGTAATATGATGTGAGATAATGACATATACTGAACTAAAGACAGATTTGGACGTTGTAAGTGAAGGCCTAGTTTCTTTACGTCAGTGACAAAAATGAGACAGTAAAATAAAATAGCAGCTGTTGTAATTAATTTAAAATCATTATCATTACTTACAAGACAGCGTCTCATAAAATATTGTGTTGCTCTGGTACAGAACTGGTCAGTTATCATACAATACATGATATTCCTGCTTGATATACGAAGATTGAATGTTATATTTCTGAAAACACTAGTACAAATAATCAGACAGTTCGATACTAATTGATGTACAAAGTATTTATTTAAAGTTCTAGATGATTATAAACATATATATCCATCATCTTCAAAAACAGCACACATACAGACCATTGTACAAATATTTTCACATACAAATATAGTTTTTCGATTGGTTTATTTAAATAAAAAATTTTATTAAGAATAATGCAACATCAAGGAATTGTTATAAATGTTTAATTTATTTGTCGAATTTTGTAAATAATTTANATTATTTGGATTCTATAACATACTTTTTTATATGTTAATTTCTAAGCCGGACACACCTCCTGATGGCAGTGATATCCGAATAAGCTGTGGTGTCTTTTATGGTAAAAGGTTATGTGCGACACCTTCACCGTCTACCNTGATGGCAGTGATATCCGAATAAGCTGTGGTGTCTTTTATGGTAAAAGGTTATGTGCGACACCTTCACCGTCTACCCCTGACATCAAAGTCATCAAGGTGTTACTTTCGGATCGTAAAATACAGGGCTCGAACCTAGAATAAGACATGTATGTGTTTGCAGGTTTTAGATGTAACCTTGGTTTGTTTAGTATATAATACGTCCCCACTCCAGGTCAACGTAAAAGTATACTGTGGGGATATTGGAAATAAACTTTTTAAAAACGTTTGACAATCACGTTCTTATATTTTTGTCCCTGTACACGACACCTTTGTAATCACGGCCCCTAAAAACCCGAGTATACAACTCCACGGTTTAATATTTCCTTGTCAATCAAATTCTCCCAGGAGATATCGTATAACTGTTTTCACTGAGATATCTCTATATCCATAAGGTCTTCTTGTCATAGCATTAACGGTAACTACCACAAAAGCATTGATTTGTTTTGAATATACGATTCACTTTTAGGGTTGATAAAAATATGATGTGAAACAAAGCTATCATTCTGCAAACAAGAACGTTCTTCCAGAAGTAATGGCAATCTAACTCAACTGAAAATAAAGAGTTGTGAAACCGTTTGAATTGTTTTCCTTCTGTAATATGATGTGAGATAATGACATATACTGAACTAAAGACAGATTTGGACGTTGTAAGTGAAGGCCTAGTTTCCTTACGTCACTGACAAAAATGAGATAGTAAAATAAAATAGCAGCTGTTGCAATTAATTTAAAATCATTATCATTACTTACAAGACAGCGTCTCATAAAATATTGTGTTGCTCTGGTACAGAACTGGTCAGTTATCATACAATACATGATATTCCTGCTTGATATACGAAGATTGAATGTTATATTTCTGAAAACACTAGTACAAATAATCATACAGTTCGATACTAATTGATGTACAAAGTATTTATTTAATGTTCTATATGATTATAAACATATATATCCATCATCTTCAAAAACAGCACACATACAGACCATTGTACAAATATTTTCACATACAAATATAGTTTTTCGATTGGTTTATTTAAATAAAAAAGTTTATTAAGAATAATGCAACATCAAGGAATTGTTATAAATGTTTAATTTATTTGTCGAATTTTGTAAATAATTTAATTTCGTAACTAATTTTGGCAAACGTGTACGCACGTAAAAATTTTAAAACTTGTATGGAAAACTAACTCGCAAAATGTTTAATAAGGGCGCTCTTTTACCTGCCCTGATAAAATAAAACTGTTTTATGAAGCGCTTTCTTAATACTGCTACAAAGTAACGGTGGATGAAAGGAACCCACGTAAGAAAAGAACCACCTCGTCTTCGTCGGCGATTCAGGGTGTTTGATTACTTTCTTTCACGGAATATCCGGGCATAAGGCTGCTTCGAGACTCCGTGGAGCAGCACTTCGCTGCAGACTTTGTATTCCCCTGCAGGCTTTGTGGGTAGGGCCTTCACAGGAGGAGGGAATATGTTGGTATGTAGATTGGGTTTGTCTTCTTTCTAAACGGATTTAGCTGCTACCCAAAAAAATTTCGTGCAGTAAAGTTTTATGCTTGGCAAGTCTGCCAAGAAGAGTTATTGGCCTGCGTGTATAGGCATAACTCCGGTAACGAACTGTGTTGACCTCGTTTCGAAATGAGGTCGGGATCAGTTCCGGGGGCAAGAAGGAAGAAGAGGCAGCATTAGCCACAGGCTCACGCACTCGTGACAAAGTGCGTCTAGAATTGCCACTGTCAACCGCGTTTATTAGCATATTTCTCTGTAAAAAAAAAGCTTATAAGAGTTACGTGTTTGTCCTCCTAATGAAGTTTAAATACGTACTTCGAATTCAACAAACTAGAGTCACTTTATAACCTAGGGGCGGCATTCATTTAACAAACACTCTTAGCTGTTTGCTATTTTTGAAGATATATATTGTATTTGGTCTCTACTTTGGAAACAAACTAATAAAGAAAAAAAAATATTTTGGTAATGAAGTTTATTGTGATGTACCGTAATCATAAGAATATTTAATCATTTATAAAAAAAGTTATGTTTCTTGTAGTAACAAATTAATCGTTAAAATTTACCTAATAGTAACATTTTTTACTGCTCTTTTGGGAGACACTTTCTTCTAAACAATAAGCTACATACTACATTTTGGAAACTATTCTACCAATCACAACCAAAATCTAGCTAACAAAAAGTGATATGGAAGAAATGTAAAATTTTATGTTTTTTAAGGACCATGTATTTTGTTTTAGAAACAGCTACCTTGTTACATTTGAGAGTAATTTACTTTATTGGCATTAATTACTTCAATTTTTTTACAGTGGCAACACCTAACCGTATTATATTAAATATTCATTTCTTTCAACTTACATTCTGGGGAGAAAATTAAATGAAAAATAAAGCTACAGCATTATTGGTCAGGAAATACTCTAAAGATTTCCGGCAAATTTGATGTAAAAGCAGTAGAAAATTAGAAATCATATGTGGAATTTAAGCAGAAAATACTTTTATTTTCACGTAACGGTGTGGAGGTTCCTTTGATATGTACGTACCCAATCGCTGATTGGCGGCGCAAGTCTCTGGGAACAGGCCTTGTGTCTGTTCGGCTACAGCGTGTTGCGAATGTTGGCTGAGCTGGCGTCTGGAGAGTAGGTTGCCAGGCGCTGATTGGTGAACGGCGCTCCAACATATTGCTGGCGAGTGACGCCATTCTGCTGGCAAGTGCGACTGGAGTTCGCGGTATCAGCAGCTGTTTCGCCTCGGTATTTCTAAGTACTTTGTGGTTTCAGTCACATTTGCACCAACTTCGGCAAGTACGGACTGTGCTTGTATCTCTCAGGAGCGATACATTTCTAACGATTCGAAATAAAAAAAATGTTGTTATGCTTAAAAAAAAAGGCAACGTTTTTGTATGCCAAAAAAAAAACAATTTCATCTTCACGGGATTTAACTGGTGTTATCTGGAAGTGTGGAAAGTCTTAACATCATTATAACGGTTATTTCTCATACAGCAAAGCAGACTATCCCTTTAGCTACTAATTGTAATATATCCTGGATTTTTCTCAAGAAAATTTAAGAAATTGGCTCTCACCTTTCCGTTAAGAGATCCTGCTCGCTGTTAACTAATTATTTTCTGTGAGTCATCCTCTCGTTTAAAATTGCTGGGTAGTAATTTATTTGACAGTCTTAAACGTTTAATAGTTGCAGGTATTATTGAAGTTACTTGCTTTGAAAGGTATATGTTTATACAACTAATTTACAATGAAATTTTAGAGCGTATTCTACAAAAAAACATGTTAAATATCTCGGTTTTAACAGAGAAGCCGAGAAGGCAGTGAAATTGCAGGTGGTACTTCTCTCACTTCAGGGCTCATGAATATGCATTCAAAAATAGTATTTATTTTTTTAGTACAAGGCCGTCTACACCTTCGGCAATTCCATGAAGTGCATGGGCCAAAGGAGTTCAATAAATCACTTTGGGGTAAGAAACTTTTACTTCGCCGCTTTCGTCAGATATGGCACGGTATCAGTAACTAGGAAAGAACATTTGTACGCTTGATTAGCTTAGGCCACAACTATAAATAAATATAAATATTATAACATCAAATAAAATTTTAGTCGTACATGTGTTTACTATCTCTAGCCACATTGTGGGTTATTAAGAAAATTTCCACTATACTATTATGTTTTAATGTTTCCACGATAACATTAATATCACCACTACGTCTGTCATCTTACTTACTAAAATCCATAATTGTCTACCTTCCATAACTTCCGTAACGTGAGTGAAAACATTTTGATAACAAGGCACTGATGATTTTTTCCCAGTGTCGTTGCGCAATGAAGTTTTAGTTCACTGTACTTTGACACTAACTATTTTTTTTATTATTTTTACAACCTTTCAAAAAAATGTTTACGAAGCCTATCAAGCTACACAAGTTTCTGTAAACGATGAATTGAATGTTATTTTTATGGTTTGATTGGACGGTGTCCATTGCCAACCAGGAGACTAAATAGAAATCTCGCACACACACAAAACTCAGCAAGACAAAAGACGAAAAAAAAAATTACAGCACCACAGAGAGATAATTAGGAAAAGCTGATTCCTTGTCTATGAAAAATAAATATGTATATAATTAAAATGACAAAAAGACGAACGAACAACTTATTATTACAAAACAGGACAGACAACAAACGAAAAACCAAAAGAAAAGACAACACAATGACGAAAACGAAAACACCGCATGAGTGAACAAAAGAGTGCAAAAACAGTATCAGTGAACATAGCTAAACAATAAAATTCAAAAACACACAAAAATAGGAAAAAAAACCACAATGAAACTCAAGTCCAAGTCATGAAAAGTATTTCTTGTCAGATTATAAAACCAAAGAAATAACAAAATAAACAGAAAAGAATAGACAAACTAACAGAGAGGACAGCGCGACGAAAAATGAAAACACAAAGATTACAATAAGTTTTAACATGTCTACATATTTATTNTATATATATATATATATGCCACCGCGATATTTTCCACTCGTTCTCACTGAATCTAGCACAAACCCTCCTGTGTTTCACAGAAGTTTGGGGCTGCAAATTAGGGTTAAAAGTGTTCTGAATTCTGAATAAAAGAGAGCGGTATTTTCATATATGACCTGTTGTTTAGGTGTAAGTTAAAATTTAATTTAGTGTGTAAGGCTGACCTCTGATTATTCTGCTTGCATAAACCAGAGACACCAACAAAAAAAAAAACTTCAAACTGCCATACTTATAAAGCCTTGCAACATGAATTATTTTTCTTTTATCCATCGAACGAAAGCTACGAAATCTAAGTTATAAATATGCTTTAGTTTACAATTTTAAAACAATAATAAACAACAGAGAATGTTAACAAGTAGAGATGCTACAATAGATGTATTCTCACAAATATCTGGTAATTCTTTCTTTTTTTGGCTTCTCTCACTCGATAGATATGCGGACACTATATATATATATATATATATATATATATATATATATATATATATATATACATACATACACACGCACACTGAAACAGTCTCTATTTTGGAAACCAGTGCTTTTCCCATTTCCCCTTTCCCCACCCCCAGTGAGAGGTATTATAATTTGTTAGTATGTAAAATTGCAATTTCTTTGTTAACGGTATAACACAATATAGCGTTTTCAAGTTTTTTGAAATACAATAGAAAATTATACGCGATGTATTTCCGCCACAGTTGGATGCTAGCGCTAGCTGATTTGTATACATGGAAGACCCAATACAGCATTACAGCCACAGTAAAAAGGTATAGAAACCACGCATAACGGGATGACCATAGAGGAAAGCCAGTAAGCTAGTAAGTAAAAGGTATGAATTATCAAGTGAGGAAATGGTACGAATAAACGTTCATATCATTAAACGCTGTATAATATGTCGTAACTTCTGTAAACCACATATAAAATGTAAAACATATTGTCTGTGAAAACATTCTCGGGATCATTTTCAATAATGAAATAAATTTTTAACATATGCGACTTATAAAATTCTTTAGGCTTAGTCTAATAGAAACACATTTTTGGTTCTGTTAGGCCTAAATATAAATTTAATTTGGAACTACTAGGTAAATACTTCTGATTGGGAAGTAAAACCCAAAAATTCAAGTTTCAAAACCTCTGTGTTTAACGACGTTGAAAGCAAATAAGGACTTACAGCAGAAATGTTGCCCTTGAGGGAATAATTCTATCAGTTGTGCATCAGGATACTCATCGAAAAGTACTTATTGGCTTAGATAAAAATATAAATTACCTGCCACTTTTGTTGTAAGCCAGATTTTTAATAAGGAAACGATACATTGCAACTAATATTTTGCCGCTTACGTTTATTACAGAAATTCACCCAACATGATATGATCCTGTTAGGGGAAAATACTGGGAATTTGCAGGTCTAAGTGTTTCACTTAATAACGTGTTTTCAATGTATTAAGCGTGTATTTTAATATTTCGCCCGAAACCTACGTGCCACACATGGAAAAAAAAATTACATTAATTTTCCTGAGCAGCTCTATCGTTTATACTTTGATGGACAACGAGATATCATTATCACTATTATTAATAATCTTATATATATATAGCTCTGTTGTTACAGAAATAGCGTAAACATAATTGTGAGCTCATCTATGCCATCTATGCCATCACGTTGTAGCTGGCTTCAAAACGACATAGATGTTATTTACGTCGCTTTGTGGGAAAACAATTTAAATTTTTGTTAAAATAGTATAAAAGTAACTAACGCGAAAATTTCGGTCAAATACCTCAATTGTCACACTAATCGCAGAGGTAATATAAGTTTGAAACGTCGTCTCGTCAAACGAAAATCTCTATTGTTTGCAAATTATAATTCATATGATTGCATTAATTGTTTATTATTGACTTTGACTTATTTTCAAATATACGAAATTGGACTTTTTAATCTGTATTCATTGCCATTTAATTCAGTCAAAATCGTATACATTTACAAATACTATTTGGAAGAAATAAAAATTCTGTTTATGTTTTTTTGCGTAACTATTAGATTGGCCTCAAAATTTGCGTGTCTCGAACAATGTTAATATAATAGCAGCGTAATGGCCAGCTTCATGAAAACAAATACTCCATAAGGAAAACACACCCTTTTATTTACACTGTTTGTATTTATTACCTGAGTGCAGCCGCGCTCGTGATAAGATGGGTGACTCATATTAATTAACTAAAAATAATAAATTAAATATATGATTTAGGTTTTAATAACGTGGTACAAAAATATAATACCGTTTTTTATCGCCATTCTGTAACTTTTCGCTTTTATATTGCACAATTGAACGTAATATCATATATATTATTACAATAAATTAACTGCTAATAATATATACAGAAATAATAAGAAATGTCAACTACATACTAGAATGAGTAACGCTCAAAATTTAAGATTTATTCACTGTCATTCATCAAAATATAAGAAATTTTTTGCTAGCATTATGGTAAGATATTGCGAATGGCCTCGAGGTCATACTCGCATGTGCACCGCGCACTATTCCCCTCTCTTCTTCTCACCTAGCTACTGGCCATCATACTTGCCTTGGCTACTGACTGCCTGATGAGGGTGTTTCGAAGAGCGGAAAAGTGTGCGTGTTTTGACGGGGGGGGGGGTGGAAGATTCCAGTGATGACTCTGCAGATATGCAACAATATTTAGTCTTTAGTCTATAATATCGCGTGCCGAATAACAAAACAAATGTTTTACCAACTTCATTCAGCCGTCATTGGCATATTTATGCGTTTTCCTAAATTATCTCTTAATTACGAAAACCATTTTTACAATTACATTTAAACGTATAATTACGCAAAGTATAAATGCTACAGGAAGCGCTTAGTTTTAATTAAAATTTCAAAATGTTGTACTATCTGAGCATCGATATTTCGTTGCAACATAAATTAATGTATATTCGGTACGGTCCTATGATTTGTTAATATATATGTATAAATAATAAAAAGAAAGCAAACAGTTTAATTAAAACATAATTATTTACCGAGCATATTTACCAAAAAATTAAGTCGTGTTGTCCAACTGCGATTATTGAATTAACTTCGGCCATGTATCAATTACTGGGTTCTTGTTAACCTTTTCAATTCATAATTTCAATGCAAAATAAATCATAGGTTTCGGACGTTCCTCAAATGAACTGGAATATTTTTCATTCCACTGGATGTGCAACAATCCACTCTCGGCATATTGCTCGAAGACGTTTACGTGAGTTTTACGTTAATTATTCTTACTCCCTTACGTAACAAGGGGAAAAGAGGTTCAAATGAATATATATATATATATATATATATATATATATATATATATATATATATATATATGTGTGTGTGTGTGTGTGTGTGTGTGTGTGTGCGCGCGCGCGCGCGCATCTGGACTTCTGGGCATCAGGGCACGTATGACGATAAACATCTAGTTCGACAGATTTGGTAATATTATTCCACTGAAGTGAATTTATATGGGTAGCATAGTTGGCTGGGGCGCCACCTTATAGTAAAAAACATCCTATGTTCGAATCCCGAATAATACGGGGTTGTACCATTTTTTAGTATAAAGTTAGGTTATTTTCATTTGTATGTCAATCTTCTTCTCCTCTCTCCCAACACTTAACATGAAACAGAGGTTTTAATAAATAAAAATTAAAAAATTGTTTCCGTGTTTGTACTGGTTAGATATTCGTATTCAAATTCAGGCATTTCAGTAAAATCGTACTTGTTATAATCATTTCGCCTACAGCACCACTTGTTATCAAAATATGAATTTGTCGTAATTTTTAATTTGTTGTAGTAATTTGTTTCAAAAGCAGTATTATATGCCAAGAACTGATGTATTTTGTATGAATTCTGTTATGAAATACAAAGCAATGCGGAGATAATGATATGAAAATGCTACTTTACACAGTACTCTTTATGTAGCCATTTATCATTCTCTGGTTCTCAAACATCAGACAGTTTCTGGGCACTACTATGTCTACATAACAGACAAGTTTCCATTCACGCCAGGTGGCCACTGCAAGTAGTTGCAGAGTACGTCACCACACACCAACAGCAGCACATCCTAAGCTAAATTTACGATTATTTCAGTAGTTCAATTATCCTTCGAAAATTATTCGTCTGATCTATATGAAACCAAACCCGTATTAAAATGGTAAGTAATAGCTATGGTTTTTCAATGTTTCGTCTTTCCAAGTCTTCAACTTTATATTATATGGCCATATATGAAAATTCGTATAAAAAACACTATTAACGATAACATTTTTCCCCGGACTTTTTATTGATAATTTCTTATGAGATAACGAGAATCCATAGACGAAGGTTCGCTCTTTTCTTAGAAACAAAATTGCTTCAGAAATTTTGTTTAGGAGAACAAATATCAATGAACTTCGTAGAAAATTAGCAGATTCTAAGCGATTTCTAAAATATGTATTTTTTTTAATACTAATAAATAAATACAATTTCTACAATAATATTTTTCACTGGTTAAAATTGAACTATCTCCTTTCAAATGCAATTTATACTAAAAAGATGGCTTAATTAGATTTTATGCTAAATTTATTTAAAATACATGCTGTGTTTGTGTGTGTTGATGGTTGCGGAGTAACCAGGATTCCAGCTCCAATACAACCTTAAAAACTCTACATGAAAGTGTGGGTTGCCTACCTGTCAGGCAACATACATTCTGTTTTGAGAGTTACGCACAAATTTCTCGGAAACTGTTCACCTGAGACAAGAAGAATTTTTCTTAAACTTAAACGTGCTCGTTCATAAGTTGTCTTTAAAAATCGCGTACATCTTAGGGTTATAAAGTTGTATCTAAAAATGAGATGCGAAGCCTCATTTTCACCATGAAGACGGACGATATTGCCAACCGCGTTTTCAGATGTGTAAGTTCTCCTTCATACAAAACACCACTCACCGATTTGACGCTTAATCGCAAGTAATTTCTAATATTTTTAACGAAAAGCATTTTAAAATGCCATATTTGAGAGAGCATAACTCCGTTAATAATCACTTTAAGTGATACACAAATTTTCGTATTTTATTTTTCGTAAGGAATTTGTCGATGTTGTAAAAAAAACGCCCGGTATTTTAACACAATTACAGACGCATGTATACAGCGATGTTGATAGCGAAAAATGAAAACTCTTTTTTTTCCATGAGTACCTCATTGGATGTGTAGTTTTTAAATGTGCGGTCACTGACAGCTTACTTGAAGTGAAATTTTTTTTAATTTTCTTTATACTAATAGTTTCTGTTTTGGTGTCTTATACTTTACGGTAGGAAATGAAGAAGTATTTATGTGTAAGCGTTAGTAAAAATGTTAATTTTAATACGAAAACCAACTAATAGTGGCTATAAAAATCATTTAGTTATTGTGAGCCAATTTCCTCAACGAAATAGTTCGGTTGTTTTTTCTTCAGAATTTCTGAATTTGATTTCTGTTATTATTTTTTTAGACGATAATTTGCCTGTCACTAGAAGTCAGCTCTTGTAGTCCTCTTTTTTTCCGTTGCCCCTGGTCAGAGGTTTCCAAGCTATAGGTAAAAATTCCTGGAGAACATAGTTAATTTATAAAAATGAATCAACAGTTACCAAAAAATTACAACTCGTGCACTTGTTGAATTCAAATATATGTGTTTATATTGTGCCAGTCCTGGCTAAAGCCTCAGACTACTCCACTCATTACACACATAAGTATAACAAAATATAAAAAAAAACCTTTGGATAAAAGTTTAAATTCGAATCAAAATTGGCTAATAAAGAAAGAAAAAAATGTCATGAAGGGTTAACCTAAAGTACAACAAACAGGCGCACAGAGTTCAATCAAATAAATTTATTACAAAATTATACAGAGATATAAAATACAATTTATTTGGTTTCTGGAGTAAAAATATAAATAATATTTTCACCACTAAAATAGATAAAACATACAATTAATATCTAAGAAAATTGATTACTAGGCTAGAAATGTTAATTTAACGAGGCCACCTAACGTCAAAACCATTACAGCTTCAATTTACTCAACTGCATAAGCAAATGGACACATTAATTAAAATTGTATGCTCTAGTTATATTTGCATTTCAAATGTAAATTATCACAATCTAGAAAATTTACTTTTTAATTTATTTGTTAACAAAGCAGCAAATGCACTGTCTCATTTCCATTTTAAATATAAAAGCTCGAAATCTGGAAAATCTATTTTTCAGTTATCAAACTGCATAACTGCAGAGCCAGGGCAGCAGATTAACACAATTATATTTACTCAGCTGCAATCATAAGCAGCAAAAAAAAACACATTCATTGCTATTGAATTTAATGATCTAACATTTACTCAGCTGCACCTTGAAAGCAGCATTTAACAATAAGTTACAAACAATACTCATTCCAGATTCCAAAACGAATATACATATCGTAAAGAACTACCAAAAGGTATAATATATACACATCTCAAATAAATTTCGCAAGGTTAAAACTCAACTATATTTAGTGTATGANACTACCAAAAGGTATAATATATACACATCTCAAATAAATTTCGCAAGGTTAAAACTCAACTATATTTAGTGTATGACAATAAATCTACCCAAATATTAAAATTTACATGCTTATAAAATGGCACAACAATTCTGAGCTCTAGATTTTGTGTTAGTTGCGATTTCCTTTTACACACATGACAAAACGTTTAGGACGAGTTATCACAGTACCTCAAGTATGAAAAGGCTGATTTGTGTAGGTTCACGGTAATTTGGTTGAAGTGGGCAAGCATGCCACCTCGCGTTGATTGCGCCAATTCCCGAAGGTCCNGTGTAGGTTCACGGTAATTTGGTTGAAGTGGGCAAGCATGCCACCTCGCGTTGATTGCGCCAATTCCCGAAGGTCCCCGGCTGGCGGCAATCGTAGCCTCACCTGTCGCCAAGATGCGCTGTTCACCGCCGGAGCTCGACGACTGTCTCGTCCCGCGAGACACACTGCAGAGTAGGAATCAAGCACCATTCTTCTTACGCCGGAGAAACCACTTGGTCAAACACGTACGCTGTCTTCAATACGTGCAGGATAGACTCACGTAAATTGTGGGAGACAAAGGCGATTTTCGAAATNATATATGTGTTTATATTGTGCCAGTCCTGGCTAAAGCCTCAGACTACTCCACTCATTACACACATAAGTATAACAAAATATAAAAAAAAAATATTTGGATAAAAGTTTAGATTCGAACCAAAATTGGCTAATAAAGAAAGAAAAAAATGGCATTAAGGGTTAACCTAAAGTACAACAAACAGGCGCACAGAGTTCAATCAAATAAATTTATTACAAAATTATACAGAGANTAAGGGTTAACCTAAAGTACAACAAACAGGCGCACAGAGTTCAATCAAATAAATTTATTACAAAATTATACAGAGATATAAAATACAATTTATTTGGTTTCTGGAGTAAAAATATAAATAATATTTTCACCACTAAAATAGATAAAACATACAATTAATATCTAAGAAAATTGATTACTAGGCTAGAAATGTTAATTTAACGAGGCCACCTAACGTCAAAACCATTACAGCTTCAATTTACTCAACTGCATAAGCAAATGGACACATTAATTAAAATTGTATGCTCTAGTTATATTTGCATTTCAAATGTAAATTATCACAATCTAGAAANCAAATGGACACATTAATTAAAATTGTATGCTCTAGTTATATTTGCATTTCAAATGTAAATTATCACAATCTAGAAAGTTTACTTTTTAATTTATTTGTTAACAAAGCAGCAAATGTACTGTCTCATTTCCATTTTAAATATAAAAGCTCGAAATCTGGAAAATCTATTTTTCAGTTATCAAACTGCATAACTGCAGAGCCAGGGCAGCAGATTAACACAATTATATTTACTCAGCTGCAATCATAAGCAGCAAAAAAAACACATTCATTGCTATTGAATTGAATGATCTAACATTTACTCAGCTGCACCTTGAAAGCAGCATTTAACAATAAGGGCATAGTTACAAACAATACTCATTCCAGATTCCGAAACGAATATACATATCGTAAAGTACTACCAAAAGGTATAATATATACACATCTCAAATAAATTTCGCAAGGTTAAAACTCAACTATATTTAGTGTATGACAATAAATCTACCCAAATATTAAAATTTACATGCTTATAAAATGGCACAACAATTCTGAGCTCTAGATTTTGTGTTAGTTGCGATTTCCTTTTACACACATGACAAAACGTTTAGGACGAGTTATCACAGTACCTCAAGTATGAAAAGGCTGATTTGTGTAGGTTCACGGTAATTTGGTTGAAGTGGGCAAGCATGCCACCTCGCGTTGATTGCGCCAATTCCCGAAGGTCCCCGGCTGGCGGCAATCGTAGCCTCACCTGTCGCCAAGATGCCCTGTTCACCGCCGGAGCTCGACGACTGTCTCGTCCCGCGAGACACACCGCAGAGTAGGAATCAAGCACCATTCTTCTTACGCCGGAGAAACCACTTGGTAAAACACGTACGCTGTCTTCAATACGTGCAGGATAGACTCACGTAAATTGTGGGAGACAAAGGCGATTTTCGAAATAGTAAGCAATCATCGTGCTAGCCGTTTTCGTGCGGCCGAAAACGCCGTCTAGCTAACAACACGTCTCTGCTAACTCCCGTTAGCTCTGGCGCTCACACAGCTCTTTTCCCACATAAACATTTTGCTCTTTCTCTCTCCACCGCTGCCTACACTCCGCCCTCAACACCAATTTTCCATTGTCCGACACACTCTGATTCCCAGGCGGTGGCGCGACGAACGGCAAACACGAGAACTATCACCCATTAGAGAGACACTCAGAAACATTAACCCGGCGTTGGTCGCGCCGTGAGCATTTCCCTCACACTTACCGAAAAAAAGTATGCATTGGACTTAACTTTTTTTATTTCCCTCTAATATTTTTTCTATTTGTTCTTTATGTATAAATACAATTTAACAAATTATTATTTGAAAAAAACATTGCCATGTCACCAACATAAAAATGATTTTGTACACAAAAGCAGGAGTGTGAGGGAAATGCTGACGGCGCGACCATTCCCGTCACTGGCGCTGGCCAGCCGTCCGACAGGACAAGGCATGTACGGGCCTGCCTCCCTTCGCCTAGTTGTCTCCCAGATTTGTTAGTATTCTTTCACCCTTCGCTCTGATTGTTTGAGTGAAGTGCGAGTCCGCTGAAAAATGAGTCGTGCAGCGAAAATTTTACAACTTTTGAAGAATTTACCTGAAGAAAGGAATGACTGTAAGTACATGTTTTTTCTTTTAGGGTTCGTAGGTAACGTTTAGGTCATGTTTTTAAATAAAGTGGTATTTTTCTGTTTTAGATCGTTATTAATAGCTACTTGAGGTTGGACAAAGCAGTACTGGAGGTCAAATTTCCAATGCTCCAATGGAAGAAAATGAAGTAATTCCACATCATGACCTTGAAAAAGAATCTGATAGACCTAGTGAACATGAGGATCATCAGTTTTAGGGGACGTTGCAAATTTCGCATGTACATACCTAATAAACCTTGGTCGATGCCCGGATATTTTATACGGCTAATTTGTAAATGTATTGTGGTCAACAACCTTCTGGGCCATATACCTTGAATAATAGCGCCAATAGCGTTGTGTTACGACTAGTTGAGCCGATTTCCAATAATGGGCGTAATATTACAATGGATAACTACTTTACGTCAATCCCCTTGACGTGTGACGTCTTTTGGAATAGCAACCTCGCTGACCCACTTTGCGAGCGCCTCTCAGTCGACACGTATCACGAGGCAGGTGGTGGAGCGCAGTTACACGTGTCCTGCGGCTTAGGCCTTCCCCCCTTCACTCACCCACCTCCCTACGCCTCTAGCAGGCCCATGAGATCTGTTGATCGCAGAGGTTTCACGAGATATAGAAACGCAGTTCGCCTAAATTCAGAAAACACGCACCGGGGAAGAAATTGCTGACGAGCTGGATAATGGTACCGAGAACACCTCCCCCCTTAGCTAAACACAGGACAATGTGGAAACGCACCGAGAATAGCTGACAGAGCAAGCTAGGAGCAAAGTGCCACTCCCCAACCTTCAGGAACCAGGGCACGTGTTTTGAAAGGCATTGTTCTGTGTTGCCTTTCACCTCATCCCTCCCCTAATAATAGAGACACGTGCCGACACATAAGGAAGGAGGCTGGCGGCCATATAAACCCCTTTACGAGAGAAGTGGGTTCAGTCAATTATTACCACCCAGAGACNTAAGGAAGGAGGCTGGCGGCCATATAAACCCCTTTACGAGAGAAGTGGGTTCAGTCAATTATTACCACCCAGAGACGTGAGTTCGAGAGAGCAGTCAGTTGAATATCGCCGCGCAGAGAGAAGTCAACCACGCCGAGGGGGCCGAGGNGAGTAGTCAAATTCAAATTATTAGAGTACCACACCTCGGAAGTGTTAATGTATGTTGTTTTGTGAATATATTCGAGACAATATATTCGTCCTTCAAATGAAACATTAAACTACTACTTTATTGCAAAACCCCTTAACCTTCAGGCATCATATAGTCTGTGACTGGAGGCATTAACTACGACACTATAAGCCACCATGTCTTCCACAGTGGCGGTACAGTGTAAAGTTAATTTGGCGCACAACTGTGGGGCCTAGACAAGCCCACGTCAAGTTAATTTGGCGCCCGGACGCGGGACCCAGCGCTATTTAGTGTAACAGACCTCAAGTTAAGTTGGCTTCCCCAACGTGGGGCATATATAAGCTTGCAGAATACCTAACCCTTAGCAAATAAATTGTTGGAATTGAGGACAACAATTGTAGGGACTCTAAGAAAAAGTAAGAGGGAAATACCTTCCGAGTTCATAAATACAAAGAAGAGGCCAGTAAACAGTAGCCTTTTTGATTAACAGAAGGATGGGCTTATTGCCACATATAAGCCAAAAGTCAACAAAACTGTGCTTTTGCAGTTAACGTTCCAATCCGAAGGGAATATTGAGTAAGGAACAGGAGATAGGCAAAAATCAGAAGTTATTTCCTTTTATAATTTGACAAAATGAGGTGTAGATGTTGTTGACGAGCTGAAAACTTTATATTCCGTCAGTAGGATAAGCAGACGGTGGTCTCTTAGGGTTTTTTTTTTTCAATTTTAGACATAGAGGGAATTAACTACCACATTATCAACGAGGCTAATACAAACGATAAATTAGAGAGGCGTTTGCATTTGAAGCAACTGGCTCTTCAGCTGATAAGGCCGCACTTGGCAAGAAGAGCCTCCATAGTGACCTTACCAACAGATCTGAAGATAATAATTACGAAAATGGTAGGCGAAAATGAATCCCATCAAAAACAGCGGAGAGAAGATTCAGCAGAAGTGTCTGCCCAAAAAGAAAAAACAGAAAAACAAAAAAAATTATAGAATCTGCAAAATACCTATTTGTAATGAACATTGTAAATTTACTTGCTCTAATTGCATTTGAAATGTTAGCAAATTTGAATCATAAAAAGTAACAAATTATTTTTAACAATATTCGTATTTCTATTTTTATTTGATTATGAATCTAACAGTATTTTTTATAATACTAACATAAGAGAATCTATACCATTTCTTGTAATTAACGATTTAATTTGCATTTTTGTTATTACTTTTAAGGCTTATATACAAACAAAAGAGTAATCCCTACTGNTAAGGCTTATATACAAACAAAAGAGTAATCCCTACTGCTCTCTAAATAATCTATTATTAATTTCGGTTAATAATTAATTTTGTTGTATGCATAAAGTTTTTTTGTTGTTTTTATTCTTTTTATTTTCCAATATATTAATAATACTTCAAAATTGTATTGAATAAAATACATTATATGGGTGAATGATTTATTGATGCATTTGTTTTAAATAAAAACAAATTAAAAAACCGTAAATAATGCATATTATCTACTATATAAAAATAAGTCGGGTTTTCCTTCCTGACGCTATAACTCCAGAACGCACGAACCGATTTCCACGGTTTTGCATTCGTTGGAAAGGTCTCGGGCTCCGTGAGGTTTATAGCAAAGAAAATTCAGGAAA
>NQII01005034.1:15216-40993 GCA_002778355.1 Clitarchus hookeri | reverse complement strand
AAAAACAAAAAAAATTATAGAATCTGCAAAATACCTATTTGTAATGAACATTGTAAATTTACTTGCTCTAATTGCATTTGAAATGTTAGCAAATTTGAATCAGAAAAAGTAATAAATTATTTTTAACAATATTCGTATTTCTATTTTTATTTGATTATGAATCTAACAGTATTTTTTTATAATACTAACATAAGAGAATCTATACCATTTCTTGTAATTAACTATTTAATTTGCATTTTTGTTATTACTTTTAAGGCTTATATACAAACAAAAGAGTAATCCCTACTGCTCTCTAAATAATCTATTATTAATTTCGGTTAATAATTAATTTTGTTGTATTCATAAAGTTTTTTTGTTGTTTTTATTCTTATTATTTTCCAATATATTAATAATACTTCAAAATTTTATTGAATAAAATACATTATATGGGTGAATGATTTATTGATGCATTTGTTTTAAATAAAAACAAATTTAAAAAACCGTAAATAATGCAGATTATAACTAATAGAAATGACTCAAACTGAGATGTGAGGTAAATGCTCACGCGCGAGAGGCGCGACCTACGCCGGGTCAATATTCGTATTGATTATTTATCAAAACACGAACAACTGATTACATAATAAAATATTACAATAAACAAAATAAACCAAATATTACAAAATTACACTGTGCTATAAAATCCTAAGATATGTGTAGGCTCATCTATATCCAATAACCAAAGAAATAGACAAGCAGCGCATAAAGCCCAATACAGATAAAGCACTCGACCAAACGACGACACACACACCTTGTCAACATAAATTGGACCACTGGTATCTGGTATTAATGCGGTTAATGGCATATAACTATAAACATTAAAATAAATTACATTAAAACATATATAATGATTTTTTATTTTTTAAAACAAGCACGCTGTCAATTAAATATTTGTGTTACTAATGCAAGAGATAAACTAATCTAAATAATCACTGTGTTATCTGGTTATTTTCTAATAAGATAGTTACTGAAGCTGCCTGTAAGCCCGACGAGCTTTATGCTTGCCTTGTAGCTGAGATGTAAGTTGTAATCAGATCCCATTGTAGTATTGTCGTTTATACTACTGGCGTCAGTATGCACTAATATTAGCTCTCTTTCTACAACATGCCCTTGTGAAGCACAAACCGGCTACTTAAGAGAAAAAAAATGTTTTGGGATTGAAAGATTTAAAAGAATCTTAATTGATTTCGTATCGGGGCTCATTTAGCATCTCTCCTCCATTTTCCCACGTAGTGGTTCTTACAGAAAATATGGTAATATTTAAGAATACTAAACATCTGTTCTAAATATTTGAGTGTGAAGTGTATTTACTATATCTTGATTTCATACTTCTATTGCATTCTACAATTCTTGTTCAAAAGTAAATTTAAACTATTTTTCGCTGGTTCCTGTTATAAATTACTCTGAGTTCAGAGTTTCAAGCCCTGGAATGTTTGAGACCCTAAATTTTTGAGTGTGAATTGTATTTACTCTTTCTAGCTTTCATTCTTACATTGCATTCTAAAGTTCTTATTCAAAAATAAATTAAAACTATTTTTTGCTTGTTCCTGCTATAAATTACTCTAATTTGAGAGTTTTCAGACCTGGAACTATGCATACAGGATGTATCGGTACAGCGGTTACAAACTTTCAGGAGAGATAGAGTACACCTAGACGATCGGAAATCACATAGCAATGCATGGTCGGAAACACTTTCCTGGTGGCGCGGTAGTGACGACACAAAACACAAGAAAGGAAGGACACGAAAGGGTCATATGTTGCTTCGGTTTGCGTAGCGACATCTATCGCGTACATCAGCCAAAGACGTCCCAGTATTTTTGCTGTACTAAGAAAATACACATGTTTTCTCACCCTGTTCGTGTCCTTCCTTTCTTGTGTTTTGTGTCGTCACTACAGCGGCAGGAAAGCGTTTCTGACCATGCATTGCTATGTCATTTCCGATCGTCTAGGTGTACTCTATCTCTCCTGAAAGTTTGTAGCCGCTGTACTGACACACTCTGTATGTGTGCCTGAAGTAGAGTATGGTTGGATGAAATGAGAGTGGGCTGGTGCCAAAAAGAACTTCCTGCGAGAGACACATTTCGACTTTCTATATGTTGACTACGTGTGCGCCATCCCTGGATATTCTGCCATGATAGGATGCTAGTTACACTAAGTGTTGACTACATGTGAACCACCTGTCTATTAATGCATGGTAGAACCTAAGTTGCTTACAGACTTATGTTAACAACATGTGGACCACGTTTGGATGTACTGTCATTTAAAAGAATATTATGATATATGTATGTTGTCCGAATGTCAACCCCTTGTGCACTATTTGTAGAAATTTGCTTTCTCGGAAAGCAAGGTAGGACACTAGCTGTCCATAAGGTAGTCACGCGTGTGCCACCTCTGTATATTCTATGCGATAATGTGTGGTATGCATACTTAGAAATATTGATAAAACCGAACTGATTAAAGGTGCGTATTGTATAAAATCATGTTATTAAAATTAAGTTATTTTCTAGAGAAAGTAACTAATGTTAAGATATACCTTCCGTAGAATTCACTTGACGTAGGTAGATGATGTGAGTAGACTTGGTATCACTCAGAAGAAACTTACTACGGCAGTGTCGGAAAAATGCCCGGGCTAATGCTCCTAGGGTCAAACTGCTGTTGCCAGGAGACCGAGACGTTTTACTACCCACTGAGTCGAACATGCTGGTTTCAAGCGGTGACGATGTTTTTCTAGTTACCTGATCACGGTTATCCTATTCATGATGTGGGCTTAAAATCCGTGGTATGTCTACAATTTCATAGAGGTTAGGTGACTGCGGTGGTTAGCCATTGCCTTCCGAAACATAAATCAAAAGTCTTGGTCCCGGAGAGCGATGATTCAATCAAGACCTGGGCTCCAAACGTCAGAGACAAAAGAAAGTGTTTTAGTTAGTAACAACTCATCTTCTTTTCAGTTCTTTCACGTTTCAATTATCTACGCAGTTACAGCATACGAAAAAGACGTGGAACTTTGATGAAATTCTTGGTGGATGAGCGATCAAGGAGGTAAGTGGATATAAAAAAAGAGTAGTCATTGCGGTGATGTTCAATACATCTTGTCTGGTGGAAGTGAAACGACTTCCCGCTAATGGGGTACGTCACGTCGCTGCGAGCTTCTCTCTCCGCGTGTCACTTCCAGAGTTGAAAAACTTGCAAAAGCTCTGATCGCTTCTCTATTCCCAGTGTTTCGACAGAGACATCCGATATTCGACAACCAATGCGGGGCAAAACTGGTTACCGTCAGCCATGTTCGTGTCATCTCTAGAAGCAGAGTGGATGGCCCTTTACTCCTCATTTCCTCCCCTTTCCCCGGCGGTTTTTCGTTGGTACGAGCTAGCAAAAAAAAAGGGAAAACTCACGGTGGACCCTTGTTTACAAACGTCAAAATCTCTGGCACTCTTCGACCGCTTCACAGGAAGACGCCCGCGCACGGAAATTGATCATGCCAGTAGCGGCAGCAGCGAGACAGGGCGAGAAAAAAGGAACTACAGCACCCTTCAGACTACGCTTGCAAACACGCTAACTAATAACGCCTGTCAATGCATTCTAGGGGATAGAAAATGGCTCTGTTCTCATCCGTATGAAACAAAATAAATAAAACACGATACATATTCTTTTCCGTAAAGTCCAACGATTTTATTCCATGGTCAGAATGTCTGTTCCGTCCTTGACTCACGACTACATCAGGGAATTTTCAGATGAAAAGATGTCCTTTATCATGGGCAGAACTGAGCGTTTCGTTATTTATTCTCCCTTACATGGAGGACGGGAACTGCTATCCATAGTAGATTCACCCTGTCTGGGATGCCAAACCAGTCTTCGAGCCGAATTATCGTCAGTTAATTTCAAAATCCCATTGTTTCTATGTATATACTTATAAATCTTTCTAAAAGGGACTTCAATCTTAATAAATTGGAACAGGCAATTTGTCAGATGGACACAAATTTAAATATTATATAAACGGGAACATAATTATATCTAGAGTTCTAATAGCCATAGCAACGTGATTCAAATTTTTATTTACACCACATAATGCTATAAGATCTCAAAAGGTAATTGAAGTAATCATATGTATATAAATTTTGATGTGACAATTAAAAAAAGAATAAGTAAACATGGATAAACCCTGGCTAATAGAATGTCTTCACGCCGAATTAGGAGGAGGGGGAAGGCAAACCCTTTCTTATGGTACCAGCTGAGGGATAGCGTCCTCACTCAAGGGTCAAGGAGACAAACGACTTTGATATATACAAACTGTCTTTGTGTGTAACACAAAAATTCGTGTCACCCTAGTGGCGACTGCCAGAAGCTCACGATTTTGGAGGCCTTGTATGTAGTGCTTCCAAGCAAGTAAGGATGTAACTAACTAGTCAGGCACAGGACTGGTGCTTCGAATGGTGTGAGGTATGCGAGACAAAATGTAGATGGTGGAGGAGGAAGGGGAACAAGCAGAAGCAACAGGCTCAAGATCGTGTAAAATGAACGCTAAAGGTCTCAAGCATTACTCACTGTGGACTAGCTCATGANTTTAGATGGCGGAGGAGGAAGGGGAACAAGCAGAAGCAACAGGCTCAAGATCGTGTCAAATGAACGCTAAAGGTCTCAAGCATTACTCACTGTGGACTAGCTCATGGAACCGGGTAGAGAATATATGGCACGCGTTCGTTCGAACTTTCGCTTGCTTATACCTGAAAAACAATTGCCTAGATAAATCCACGTTATTTAACTAGAAAGCATTTTATACTTTTACTAGCTGTGCCCGCGACTCCGCTCGCGTGGACTACAGAATTTNGCGTTCGTTCGAACTTTCGCTTGCTGATGCCTGAAAAACAATTGCCTAGATAAATCCACGTTATTTAACTAGAAAGCATTTTATACTTTTACTAGCTGTGCCCGCGACTCCGCTCGCGTGGACTACAGAATTTTTGTTTAGTTATAGCTAGATATATGCTACCACGGAGTTTTTTTTTGGTCTTTTTATTTTACACAATTCTTTACTACGTGATATTGTTTCATCTTTGACGGTTTAGATAGCATATTGCAAGAGAGCGCGCTGGTGGCAAATTTTTTCCGACTTGATTCACTATTTTCATCACTGCTTATTCCTTATGTTACTTTACGTAACAAAATATATACTAAAACCTGGCCAGAGAACATAACTATGAATTTTAAAAAACAGGTAAATCGGATAGGTGGTTCTCGAGTGATAAGTGCACTAACAGTTGGACAGAGAGACGTTGAGTTTTATAATATGTATAGAAGAGAGCCCAGAACTGTTAACCAGCAGTTTAATTACTGGAATAAATAATTGGAAAATAATTAAATAATATGTATAGAAGAATTTCACCCTGTAAATACTTTCGTAAAACAGAATAATATTCCATGTTTCAATGTATGCTTGCATTTGCACTGCGTTCTAGCGTGAGGTTATAATTACATTTACTACCGAAAGCAATAGTTTTTCTTTATGATTTCATAAACACACTCAAAAGCCACAGACTGACTGAGCAAATTGAGCACCCAAATATTTTATTATTGATCTGAGGCACACGGTTAGATTTATAGCAAAATTTTCTTGGACAAATACTGACTTTACTAATTTTTTTGTGTTTCTTAATTTAACATCCCAGGTTTAAACTGTAGTAAAATAATTAAAATAAAACCTTTTTAAGTTATTTAAAGCTTTGTTGATATACGCTATGCTGTATCTCGCAACGAAACTGAGGCAGTTAAACATTTTATTTTTAAGGAAGTTTTTGGACAACCAAAGCCTCAGTCCACTTTTGCTTATTAATTTATTTATGTGTATTGTATTATTTTTATCCTGTTGGGAGATAATTCGTTCTAAGATATGGAATAACGATATGTTTACAATTAATATTTCAGTTGTAAAAAAATCTATTACAAACTGATTTTTTGAGAATGCATACTGTATTTCATTCCACAATTGAAGATAAGTTTAGTTACCTACTACGTGGATAAAATACAAATTGACATATTATGTAACCTATCTAATACATCTATAGAAAATGTAAATGATAAAAATTAACATTTTACATACATATTTATACGTTTATTTCAAAAAACACGCAAAGTTAAAGCAAGGAAAAAGTTACAGCATTTCGAGACCCTGAAAAAAATAAGTTGCTAGTAACAAATACATACCTTTAAGAAGTTTGTTCTTACGCTTAACAAATATTTTTTCGTGAAACCAAACTGATTTTCTTCTAAACATCTTCATACGTGCCCTTGAAGTAAAATATATTTAACAGTATCGTCTCCTAAACGCCGATTTTGTTGTTTCGATACTGTCGCGAAAATTTTTACAAGTACATAGTCAGCTGATCAGTATAGTTGTATTTTATTTATATAATTTGTATGTTCAATTCACTAGTGTGCTTGGAGTGGGAAAATGTTCTGTTAAGAGGGCAACTTTAATGTCGTTATACCCGAAATTGTTGCGGCATCAAAATCAGTTGGTTTCACTAGCAGTATTTATTTCTTTGGATGACAAACACCGCTCGCGCGTTCGTATTTCTGTGACAGGTAGAATACTACACCACGTGTAAGTGTATTAAGAGTAACCTTAGTGTCTGCATTGCCGATGGAACAGTTTCAACTGAAAACAGAAGGAGAATATGTAAATACGCAGATTTTATTAGATGTAGAATTTAAATAGCATGTATAATTTTCTTTCACATACTTTACAGGCAGTTTGCAGAGTAGGACGGCAGACTGCTAAAAAGAGGTTCTGTTTTCTGTCAAAATTTTTGAACTTGGAATAAATTTGAAAATTTCTAAAACTCTGTTTTACTGTACATCGTAACATTAGTACTAGAAACAATTTTGTTTCTGGCAGTGAATTGTGTAAAATAAATTTAATTTAGGAGATTGTGAAATATATCATCTCACAGACAATTTAAATGTAGACTAGGTTATTAAGTACAGCAAGCNCTTAATTTAGGAGATTGTGAAATATATCATCTCACAGACAATTTAAATGTAGACTAGGTTATTAAGTACAGCAAGCGGGGGTGACTTGGAACATGGGGGAATTCTTTGTGGCACAGGATTTTTTCACTGTTATTTAAATTAGCTTCAATTTCAAAGAGGCTCTTGTTATTGTTGAGTGGTTCATTTGGCATCAATGAATATCTGAAACATCCCACTGAAATAGTGGGACATTTAAATGTGATTTTAATGTGCCACAAAGTCGCCCCAATTTGTCACGCAGTGACCCCCGCTTACGGTACTTGTTATTAATTGATTGAAAAAATGTATATTTATGAGCCGAAAGTTTAACTCTACAGCATAATTTACGTGACTGCGCAATATTTCTTTGCTTTTAAGTACTTCCATTCTTCTCTACTAATGCCTCGTGAAAAGCAATGAGAAAGCAGATATTTGTTTTCAAACTAAAGTGAGCATTTAATTGTACCTTAGATGTTACTTTAATTTTTCCCGCGTACNAAGCAGATATTTGTTTTCAAACTAAAGTGAGCATTTAATTGTACCTTAGATGTTACTTTAATTTTTCCCGCGTACGCGAACAGATTCCATAACCATTCAAACACGGTCGTTAATGGTTTTTGGGCAAGGGGGGGGGTAGCTTATTTTAAGACCTCCTATTTTTCTATTTAGTTGTCATTATTATTAAAATGATTAATAAGTATTTAACTGTGATAAAGATAAGCATTTGTTTATATAATGTAATGAAATGTATTATACTCTGAGGTAATTTCCTTCTATTATTTGTCCGAATTGTTTTCCCTCCCTTCACTGCAGTCAGTGCCCCTCCCCCCCCTCCTAAGAACTGAGAAATTTCTAGCTCCGCCACTGCATTGCGAGTATTATCCAAATAATGAGGTAAAGAGATGTTTGAAAGTGCTGTGACCTGTCGAAATTACTGTGGTTTTATATGTACTCAATTCATTGCTGTGCGTGCCTTTTTCTCTCTCTGAGTATTTTTTAATTGAGCTGTATTTGGGTTAGTTAAATCATTGAGTTACAGTTATATTCACGTAGTACCACTTATCACCGTGGCCGAGATTACAAAGACGCTACTTCTAGACGAGTTCAGAACTGCAAACTTCCTTGATTCACCTGCTGTCTTGAAGTGTGCGGGCGCAATGAGACGTATTTTTCTTTAGTTGTGCCAAACAGTTATTACACGCAGGGGCGGACAGGCCATAAACCGGGTGAAGCGGCTGCTGAACCCTGAAAGGCGCTGGGTGGGTAAAGGTTGTTCACGGTAAAGTGAGCACTTTTGAAAGCCCTGCCAAATTTCTACTTCCAGCACATTGGCTGCGTATCTTTCCACGAACCTATCAAAATAAACACTGCCATGTAACTTTCAGCTGGTTTTTATATCAGCTGGCTCATATACGTACTGCATACTTATTAAATAAGCATAAATAAATATTGTAATTAGTACTATAAACACATACACGTTAACTTCAGCAAACATATACTGAAGAGCCAAAAAAAACTGGTACACCTGCCTAATATCGTGTAGGGCACCCGCGAGCACGCAGAAGTGCCGCACGACGACGTGGCATGGACTCGACTGATGTCTGAAGGTATGCAGTAGGTAATTCACACCATGAATCCTGCAGGGCAGTCCACAAATCCATAGGAGTGCGAGGTGGTGGATATCTCTTCTGAACAGCACGTTGCAAGGCATGCCAGATATGCTCAATAATGTTTATGTCTAGTGATTTAGGTGGCCAATGGAAGTGGCTAAAGTCAGAAGAGTGTTTCTGCAGCCACTCCGTAGCAACTCTCGACGTGTGGGGTGTCGCATTGTCCTGCTGGAATTGTCCACGTCCGTCGGAATGCACAATGGACATGAATGGTTGCAGGTGATCGGACAGGATGCTTACGTATCTATCACCTGTCAGAATCATATCTAGACGTAACAGGGATCCCATTTCACGCCAACTGCACACGCCCCATACCATGACAGAGCCTCCACCAGCTTGAACAGTCCCCTGTTGACATGTAGGGTCCATGGATTCATGAATATGTCTCCATACCCGTACACGTCCATCCACCCGATACAACTGGAAACGAGACTCATCAGACCAGGCAACGTGTTTACAGTCATCAACAGTCCAATGGCGGTGTTGGCGGTTCCAGGCGAGGCGTGAAGCTTTGTGTCGTGCAGTCAACAACGGTACACTAGTGGGCCTTCGGCTCCGAAAGCCCATCTCAATGATGGCCCGTTGAATAGTTCGCATGGTGGCACTTTTTGATGCCCCTGCATTGAAATCTTCCCCAATTTGAGAAAGTGTTGCACGTCTGTCACGTTCAATGATTCTCGTCAGTTGTCGTTTGTCCGGTTCGTTCACGATCTTTTTACGGCCGTAGCGATGTCAAAGATTTGATGTTTTACCGGATTCCCGATATTCACGTTACACTCGTGAAATGGTCGTACGCGAAAATCCAAATTTTTTCGCTACCTCGGAGATGCTACGTCCCATCTCTCGTGCGCCGACTATAACACCACGTTCAAACTCACTGAAATTTTGATAACCTGCCATTGTAGCAGCAGTAACCGATCTAGCAACTTGCCAGACGCTTGTTGTCTTATATAGGCGCTGCCGACCGCATCGCGTTACTCTGATTGGTTCCATACCTCTGTTATTTGCATACGCACACGTATACAAGTTGTTTTGGCTCTGCAGTGTATATTGGTTCTGAATTTTGATTGATGTTCACGAATATTTTTGTGTTTAGACGCAATTTAATTCCTTTAACTATTGTCAACACTTCCGAGGACATAAGAAAATATGNACGAATATTTTTGTGTTTAGACGCAATTTAATTCCTTTAACTATTGTCAACACTTCCGAGGACATAAGAAAATATGTTTGATTTAAGTCATCAACCGAATATCAGAAGATTTACAAAGTGTATTTCCTGTTATAAAAACGACGCCAATACGTTTCGAACGTTCACCTTTAAAAGTTTTACAGCTGAAACTTTTAGATAATACAGTGTTTTTACTCCTTTGTACAGAAGACAACGTGCCTTAAACAATCGTTAAATTATCTAATAATTTTGTTTAACAACATGTATGAGTAGAATCGTATAGCGTAAATACCTCACAAATCAATATTTTAATACAAAACTACGCACAAGCAAATTGCGGACGTTGCTACTACATTACGAGTACCGTAGAGAAAACAATTATTGCCCTGAAACTAAATGGCTGAATAGAATAAATACAAGATTTTACAGCACACTTACACAGTAATATTTGTCACTCGATGCACGTTTCGTAAAAATTCGCCAAGCCACGCAGTTTTTGAAAGCACACAACACATACGTTTACTAAGGCCTACAGCTCTGCTTACGACAAAAAAAANCCAAGCCACGCAGTTTTTGAAAGCACACAACACATACGTTTACTAAGGCCTACAGCTCTGCTTACGACAAAAAAAATCACTTTTCGCTTATAAAATTTAAATGTTTATACATATATGAATATAATTTCACCACAATATTAAAANAAAAAAAAATCACTTTTCGCTTATAAAATTTAAATGTTTATACATATATGAATATAATTTCACCACAATATTAAAAATACAATATCTAGTCGATGAAAATGCATTTCATGAAAGTGCATCCACGCATTTAATGCAGAATCTAATTTTGCCCCAAATTACTTACCTTTAAGGATAGTCGTGGAAATTAGTACTTAATGTTTGATACATGGGCTCATACAAATTAAACCGTTTGGTAAGACCTTATAATACTTTTTTAACGCGTAATCCTAACACTCAAGGAATCTTTCACGTGCAGTATAAAACATTTTAATGCCGTCATTGTTTCAAAACGAATGACATCTTGCCGAGGTAGTAACTCTTCGATCGTAAGTTGGGTATCGCCTCAATACTAAATAACACGCACACATTTATTTAAGCTTTCATAATTGTAACACATTTCGCAAATATAACAAAACACACTCATCTGAAGTTTCTTTAAGTTTATTCGAAGTTTAAAATTTATACCGAAATTTAATTGAATGAAGCAGCACATATTTTCCAGGTCGACATATTACGTGAAATTCCAAACATTTCTGGGAAAATAAACTACGTCTAAATACAGCAGAAATCAACAACAAACAATGCCACTTCACTCACAACATGTATAAAAATATTTTAATTATTACGTTTACAAATACATTATTTCAGAAGATACAAAAAAAAATTTCAATCACGTTGGTTTAAAACAGCTGTTTTGTTGACACGCGAGTGTGGAACGGAAAAAAAATACCAAAACAAAACAATGAACCGTCTAACTTGAACGTTGCGTCAGCCTGGTGATGAATTGGAAGATACAAACGTGTTAGAATCACACATTATATTCTTATTTGCATACGGCAAAAAGGAACTGAATTGCAGGTGACAACAATGTTTAACTTTACTTCTACTGAGACGTTAAAACATGGAACTATTTATCGTAGTTCGCTGCCAACTTAACTGTGAGTATCGCGGTAATTACCTGCGTTAATATATACGGAGTTACACGCAGTAATGTTTTTCAAAGATTATTTTCAAGAGTGGTACTCACTTTATCGCGAACCACCTATACCTCAACTGACGTAGCATACTAGGCGGCGAAGTTACGTTATACAGTCTTATCACACTACAGTTAATGATAGGGCTTTGAGTAATGTTGAGAGGATGAGCTACATACTCACTACTGCAGTTGTCTAGTAGGGGTGAGTGTGTGGTGGTTCATTATCATTCTCGCTGCAAAACTCTTGAGAGTCATTTACCGCCACTGATTACACGTTTGCGACAAATACATAAAGATAACAAAATATTTCAGTTCTAGCAACTTAATATCTAGCTGTCCCTATAAAAACAAATTAAGAGATTATGCCTATCCAGTTTTCTTTCATTCAGCATTTCTTTCGCACTGTTGATTCTTAACAATTAAACAGTTTGGGGCAGCACAGAAAATTATTTTTAGCCACCTACGCATTTATATCAATGCAGTACAACTAACTGTCACGTTTTCGCACAGTAAATAAATGCTGAAGATGTGTTAAGATCTAAACATTATTTCAAATTCAAGAGTTTAAATCTACAAAATTTCCGAATAAGAAAATTTTCCATTTCCATTTGCTGTATACAATNTATTTCAAATTCAAGAGTTTAAATCTACAAAATTTCCGAATAAGAAAATTTTCCATTTCCATTTGCTGTATACAATCCCAATTTAGAACATTAAGACATTCGCTTTGAGACATAGCTATAATTTGGGTCATTTCAGAAGTGACGGTAAACGTTTCAAACAAAAGTTTCTGTATGTTGAAATCGCCATTTTTGTACCCGGCCATAGAGAACCAGTGAAAGTTTTACATTCTTGAATATAACCATAAATTCTAAGCACGTTTTACAGTACTGGATTGTCTTACGATTTTCTTTTTGATTCTACGGTTATTTGAATTACAAACATTTTGTTATTAATGGGCAAANTATTTCAAATTCAAGAGTTTAAATCTACAAAATTTCCGAATAAGAAAATTTTCCATTTCCATTTGCTGTATACAATACCAATTTAGAACATTAAGACATTCGCTTTGAGACATAGCTATAATTTGGGTCATTTCAGAAGTAACGGTAAACGTTTCAAACAAAAGTTTCTGTATGTTGAAATCGCCAGTTTTGTACCCGGCCATAGAGAACCAGTGAAAGTTTTACATTCTTGAATATAGCCATAAATTCTAAGCACGTTTTACAGCACTGGATTGTCTTACGATTTTCTTTTTGATTCTACGGTTATTTGAATTACAAACATTTTGTTATTAATGGGCAAATAACGCTATGTTGTTCTCATTGCATAAAAACGCACCACTAACTACTGTTTTCTCTAAAGCAATACGGCACATACATTACAGTACACAATTATCTGCCCAAAGCCTTATGATACTGACCAGACAGTAAAATAATGTTATTTTACTTCATAATACTGACATATAACGATACATATCCTCATTTTAGCTTAGATATATGTAACAATATCGCATATTATTATTTTAAAAATTCAATCCACGTGTATAAAACGAGTTCAGAAGAAGCAAGCATTCGAACAGCACGATTCTCTCCCAGGACAAAAATATATAATGTGTTTAGATTTTCTTTTATATTGTGATTCGATAGTCGAAATTTCGCGGATACTTTCAGGAAATGCCGTCAAACATCTCAAATTAAGTGCGGGGGAAANTGTGATTCGATAGTCGAAATTTCGCGGATACTTTCAGGAAATGCCGTCAAACATCTCAAATTAAGTGCGGGGGAAAATATTTACTTTGTTTCAACTTTTCCTATTATATCTTTGTTTATGATCTTAAAGAATTTCATTTTTATAAAGGCCAACGTTGAAAATAAAACATCCCTGATCTTCTAGGAATCTAGCAGGAAGGGAATAGAACAACACATTTAAAGGGAAACGTGTCAAACGTGGGAGAATGTAGCCGACACAACTGCAGTTTTTATAAATAAGCTTGGAAAAGTAGTAAATTTTTAACCATTTTCTAATTTCTATATGCAATATCGCTGGTGGGAAACATAGAGAAATTCATTTGTCGCTATATTGCTGATTTTTTATTTAGAGAACATTATTAAATACAGTTTTATAGTGTTCTGCAGAGAAATTAAAATATGTTACATACAACTTGAGCAAAAGTGCAAGACTACCTAATATTTACAAACATACGCTTCAGATAATCTAGAGATAACAATAATTATTTATCAAATTGATGACATCGAAATTATCCTCCAAACTTTACCACGACGCAATAAAATTCAAACAGGAGTGACCCACCTACCTGATTGTATTTTGCTACTGTTGCATTTACGAGCAAGGCAATGGATAGGCGTGCAATCAATAGATGACCGTTTATTCATAGCGTAGTAACGAAGATGAGAATTTACTTAATTTGATTACTATAATGCCTGAAAATGATTCTGTGTTAAAGAATACGCTATTGATAACAAACTTTTTTTCAACGTAATTGGGGCACTTGAATTATATACATNTGATTCTGTGTTAAAGAATACGCTATTGATAACAAACTTTTTTTCAACGTAATTGGGGCACTTGAATTATATACATAAGTATACTTCTATATCAATTATTTAACATTTTTTTAAATACGTGATGTGTCATTAACTCTGCGGGTCATTTTATGTTCGAGAAAGGCGGACATCTTAGTTTACAAATAAAAAAATTACTTTACTACAAATTTTTCGAAATATGAAATTTGCAATGAATAACTTTTAAAGCTACTGAGTATAAGTTACTGGGTGAACACGATGCCATATCTTATAAGATCACTTTTTTCTTCTTAGCCAGGAGGAAAAAGAAGTCCTATATCGATGTAACAAAATTAGTAATTTTTGAGGCGGTTTAGTCGCAAAACAATAACTTATTTTAGACGACGAAAACAATTATGCTTTGTTAAGCCGTATTCTGAATACATAGATCTAAAGCCTATGTTTCTGACGTGACCCGAAAAACCAGCAACTTCTATTTTACTTTTTTGATAATTAGTTTCAAAAAAACAAAATTTCGTGTATAGTCCTACAAATATTGACAAGGTGATGTCCGTTACTTTGACCAACATTTGGTTAAAGCAGACAGTTTTCCGACTGTCTTCCTTCGCCATGTATGTATATATACGTCTCGTGAATATGTTATATATCAAAGAAGATGATTTGTTTGCCAGATATTATAATAACATTTCAGCCTTGCGCATTTAAATAAAACAATTATTAAAAAAGTATTACATTAAGAAAGAAAATTCGTAAAAAACGTATTTTCAAGCAATGTTAAATGATGTATGATGTGAATAAATGTATGGCGCTTATTGTATGGTATTATCGGCGTAAAACGTACTTTAAGAGGAATGAGAGGTTTTATTTTGAAAATAAATGCAGGAACCAGGAGATTGCAACTGCTACAGACATAATCTTTAAGACGTGTATCAGTATTGGAGGGATATAAAACATGAGGACGTACATAATGTTTAAAATCAAATGATTTATGACAGAAATATGAAACTATTATACATTCAATGTAAAACATTTTCTAATTTATTTTTTGTTATAAACTTTTTATTGGCGTTATTGCTAGAATCAATATAGGAAGTGATAAGTGTTTGAATACACTCTGTCTACGTGAAAGCAACTCGGTTCAACAAAAACTCGTTTGACCACCCATTGCGGAGTGGGGAGGGATTCCACGGGACAGGCAGCACGAAATGTCATCTGCTGTATCGAGATGGCGCTGAGAACGTTTAAGCTTCAACACTAGCGCCACGCAGTGCTAGGTGCCACAACTACGTGCTCAAGGCTCAAAAAAAGCGTTTCAGTAAATTCCATATGGTTGTCTCCCTCCCCCCTGGTCGAGGACGAGCTGGTCAGGTCTCCAGTGAGTTCGAGACGGAGGCACCTTACTAGTATAATTAAAAATTAACTTCCCTAATCTCAATGCTAGGAGTGTGTGACTTCATATAGTNGCGGAGGCACCTTACTAGTATAATTAAAAATTAACTTCCCTAATCTCAATGCTAGGAGTGTGTGACTTCATATAGTAAGACAGTTATACTTCAAAATAAAACTTTAAGTCTCATAAAAATGGAATAAACTTATAATGCGGAATCGAAAGAGAGAGTTTTGTTTGGACACAAAATCACACGCAATTGGTTGTTTCGGCTTCCCTTGTGTTGTTAGCCATTGCGAGCTGAACGGAGACCAAGCGAGGCCGTGGTGGCTGAGCGGTTAGACTGCTCGCCCCCACCAAGGCGAACCGGGTTCAATCCCCGACCGGGTCACTCTTGGAATCGAAAAGTGGGAATCGTGACGGACGATGCCGCTGATCAGCTTGTTATCTCAGTTATTTCCTTGTTCCCCCACCCTTGCATTCCATTATCACTTAATTTCACCCTCATCGGCTCTTAAAACCTCGTTTTTAAGAAGGAGAACGCGATGGGTGAGAACGGACGCCAGCTTGGTGGCGGGGCTCATTCTCGTGAATCGGACTATCCAAAACAGTATAATTGGCTGTTTAATTTAGCATTCGGAAGTACATGTAGTTGCAGTCATTGTGTAAGAACGGGACTTTGAATCAGTAAGCGGTGAGAACAACTTGAGTAGGTGTAGAACTAATTGTCAGGTCTAGATACAATAATATAACAAGATAACATTATAAGTAACTTTGATATTCTGGGAATATGTTCTTTCGGAAATCAAGACCGAAATTTTCACGTAAATGGTTACGTGTTAACAGAAAAGCGACAAGTTCAATTTATACTGGCATGTGATTGACGAAGCTGGCAACATGTCATAGATTAAGGCACCCGTCTATTTACTTGGCGTGGGAACTGGGTTGAAGTGTATTTGTATTACACGTTTTTAAAGCAACGTATTTCACGTGTGCACAATCCGTTTGCACAAGGAAGTAAATAACACTCCAAACTAGGGCAGAACACAACTTTCAACACATCACGCTTGTTCCAAACACTATTTTGAAGCTCTTCCGCATGGCCATAACGACATTTTCAGACCGTTATAGCTTAAAATATTATAGGCGAATTCCTGCGGAACTAGTGTAGGGTCAAACATTTAACTTTGCTACAAACTTCCCGCTCTTAAAATGTTAGAGTCAACGCTTAAAGTCTCATAGGTACTCGCAGCACTACAAGAACACTGCACGCCAATTTATAGCCATGTGCGTATCGCCGATGGCTCACTTGATGCGCGTGGCAGTTTCGCCTTTATCGCTCCCGCGCTTCTCGCCCTCAAACGCAGAAAACCGCTCCAGACGTACGGTCCCTTTGATTACTTCATGAGCCCGTTAAATGTATCGCAAAGTAAATGCTATATGTAAGGCAGCAAATTTAAATTCATTGCCACATAAAACGCCACTACGTCATCAACAATCGAAGAGATACTTTCAAATGCAACTGTTATTGCAGGGTATATCGCTTCGTAATCAGACTATCTGGAATCTCGCTGGCCAACGCAGTTTATGTGGATGGGTGATTAGTAGTGTTTGTAAATATCACACCCAGGCTTTGTGACCTGAAATCGCAATCGTCACTAGATCGCTGTAGATAATGTCTACACAGGCCCGGTGTTAGCAGCCTGGAAATTGTCCAAATCTAGGAACTGTTATGGGAATAGAAAACGTAAACTTCAAAAGAAATTGATTAATTACTGCTACAGTACTGCAGTATTTTATATATTTATTTCAATGAGACGACTTTACCTTGCAAAATATGAGGTTTAAGAAGTGTAACTTGATAAGCTGCAAAATTGAGATAAAATTTGTGGTAAAGCGTTAGCGATAGGTAAAGTAGACAGATTGGAATTTGGCTACATCCAAATTTCTTTAACTCTGTTGGCGCACCTGGCCATGGGACGCGAAATAGTTGAAATGCCCATATGTGGGTGCAATAACCGAGCGATTACAAGCATTAAACATGAAATGGTACTGGCCACAGAAAAGTAAGAGGTCCGGATTGTTAGCGGGAATATTGAAAATCTCCTGGAAAAAGCAGTGGGCTATGCTCTAAGTTTCCTCTCGCTGGTATATTTATTTAGCTTGTTGGCGTTATTTGTTGTGAATGTAGAAGTTGTGGCAAAGCGCCGCGGGGTCTGTTTTGACAGCGGTCTGCCTCCGGGCCTTTGGTTGGAAGGGTGGGGAGATAAACACGCTCCCCGGGGACGCTATCTTGCAGCCGGAAGGGGAAGCAGTGGAGGAAGAAAACATGGGTCTCCAGGGCGGCCGGGGTCTCTCCCAGAGAGAAGATTAAAAACAAGCCGGCGCACTTTCTTCTGCGCGATGACGTGCGAGAACACGAACCGCCTCACTTCCTAGGCCAACTCCTCTTTTCCCGCGCTCTTGTCTCATAGGCAGCTCTCCTCACACAAGGGGAGTTTCTACAGGGCTCCCTCCTGTGGCGCTTTATTTTCATCCATCATACACTGTTTGAGGTAGAAATAGAAGGCACTCCAAAGGAGCACTGAACCTCACTGTACAACATGCAGAACTCATTTAAAAGTAGCACACGCGCTACTAAAATATATTTTATCCGCGGTTTCTTCGCACTTTTTCAATCAAACCTTTGAAAAAACGCCCCAAGTATGACGTGTTTGGTGGCTTTTTAAATACTTCATGTTTCAATAGTGTTTTATAATTGTGTTGGCACGAAAGTATGTATTTTTGGTGAAATTGAACTTTTACTTATATTTTATCTATAAATTACAATATTTGATTTATAGGTGTGTTCGTAATGCGTAGTACGAAATAGTTTTATGCAAAATTTTATTACACTGAATGCGCACGAATGCGGTGCGTTAGTCCTCTAGTGTAATTATCTAAGCTTTGTTTCCATGAGGCGGAGGAATATTCTGGGAGTAGGACTTTAGCAGGGCTTCAGAACAGTTGGAAGTAACCGTAATAGACTGTAGTCAGAAAAGTACTTTTAATGTTGCATATGAAAGAAGAATGCTTATATTTCGTAANAAGTAACCGTAATAGACTGTAGTCAGAAAAGTACTTTTAATGTTGCATATGAAAGAAGAATGCTTATATTTCGTAATACTGCAAAATATATTATCAGAATGTAATTATTTAAATATTAAAAAAAAAAAAAAATCATAATGGTATAATTCTAACCACAATTCAAGCATATTTCAATTCTGATTGTGTTACAAAGCACATTTGGAAGAAAGACTTTATCAGCAGGACCATCATAATAATGACTCTGATTATATGGGGGAAAAAATTGTGTTAATTTTAAATGCTTTTAATGGCAGATTTTATTCATGTCCGTCTAAATCATAAAAATTACAACTTTTATGGCTGAAATAGAGGCGAATAAAATAAATTATTAACAATAAAACAGAAGTAATTATTATAATGGTCTGGCCTGAAGAAAGCGGTGCGCAAAGCGTGTTTTCTAAAGTATCCAGAATGGAAACATACTTAAATGTAATTACAAACCGGCACTTAAATATTGACATTTAAAAACATGTAGATCAGTATATTCTGGGAAAATATATTACAGTATTGCAAAATACATACGTTATTCTTTCATATGCAACATAAGTCGTACTTTTCTGATAATTTTAGAAGTGTGTAATACTTTTTAATGACTTCTGCATATTGTACAATCACGTACAGTTCTCCATTGGAAGTACTCTCCTTCTACCTTAAAATAACTTTTTTATGAAGGCATGATACTGTGTTTGCCAAGTGTCTGCCAAAAATATTTGTGACGATGGCAAAATTAATTTTTATACATTAGTGTTTGGTTTCATAAAAGTGCTCAGATTCTAATACTAACCAAACTATTTTAATAACTACAAAATAACTTTATTATCGCCACAAAAATTTTATAATGTTTTTTTTTCAACAAAACATTTTGTTAGGGCCACAAATATTTTCCACGGTATTTTTGATTTGTAATGTTTGACATCTTGACAAACTGTTACTTAAACGTCCTCTGGTAACATTATTTGACAAAAACAGTTTCTACTATTTAAATTCACGAGTTATTGTAGCATCCAGTGGCTGTCACAGTATTTCAAAAGTATCACAATATTCGCTACTTACTAAAGTACGAAGTTACTAACTGGATATGGCATAGGAGGCAAAAGATTTTTATCTTGACTACTTTGGCGGGCTTACAAAAATAATTACTAGAGGGCCATGGTTGCTAAAGTGCGTTTAATTAGCATATAAAAAGGAATATTCATACATTGCATTTTGTTTCGTCTCGTCCCATTACGATTCCGTTTTCTTGTTGTCCATGTACAAATTATGTGTATAATAAATTTAAGTCAAGAAAGTCTTTAAATTTGTAATACCATGCTGCCGCAAAACCCTAATGTACAAACTTCATGTGAGTGTTTTTATTTATTATTTTGGCACCAAGTATTTGAAATCGGTCTCGTCCATTAGGTGTGTGTTTGTTTCCTTATTTGTAGTTTATTGTTTGTATATAAATATATGTAAATATTATAATGATGTGAAGCAAGCTGTAAAA
Source organism: Clitarchus hookeri (assembly GCA_002778355.1). NCBI lineage: Eukaryota > Metazoa > Arthropoda > Insecta > Phasmatodea > Phasmatidae > Clitarchus > Clitarchus hookeri. The sequence goes on along the minus strand of NQII01005034.1, from coordinate 20,847 downwards.
CCTAACACAAATATCAAATATAAAACCATATATTATTTACCCATATGGTTAGGGTATTCTAGGCCACATAGCACGAACGATGAAATATAAAAACCAACCATCTGAGAAGTCCTCAGGAAAACTAGAAACAACCTTAGCTTCGATAAAAGACAACAAATACTCCAGATAAACTAGCATATGTACCCAACATTTGGCTATAAGAGTCAAATGATGATGAGTGGTGGTGTGGTACGCGCGAAACTAAGGCCATAAGTGCCCAATCGAAGTTGAAGAACACATTTGTAACTAAAAACAAAACCTGTCATAGCAAAGTGCCTGTTTATCAGTATCAAACCACAGCCAGTATAAACAACTACTAGTAGAAGACAAAGGTGAGTAACAAAAATCACTGAGGACACTGAAGGTATTTACAGATACGATGGCTACGATCTGGGTAACACAAAATTTTGTAAGCGGAAGCAAAAGACCTGCCAAACCACAAAACAGACTGAACCGAGCTGCCATTGGTAACTAAGTTAACCTATCAGAAAAGCATTACAGTTTCTGATAATGACCTAAAAAAACATTCAAGATAAAATTACGTATACAGCTTGTTACAGGAAAGCAATCAAGGATAGTATACCGTGATTGGCCCATTAGATGATCTATTGCAACTAACTGACTTCTTAGATGACTTTAGAAATAAAGTTTTTACCATTCTTTGGTGTAGACTTCCTGAGATACCGATTTCATCACTTCGGCACAAATTCGGGTACCTGAACCACTATAACGCATATACAGGTTTTAGGGCCCAAAGTCCTACACACCCTCCGCCCTCCCGTACTGCAATTGTACTCTGATGAGTAAGACAGTGCACGGCACTTCTCTTCTGTTCTTGGTACCTTCTAATCATGTTGTTAGTACACGACTTTCAGCCAGTTTTCTCATATAAAACCTGCCCTCCTCTCCAATCGGTAATACCATAACTTCAACTGAAAGCCTTTACCCGAGTCTTACCTCATGGGTCATCGGATATTTCGATTAGTCACTGGTCTAACTATTCTAATATTTTACCAATTTGTGTGGCAAATCTATTCCATAGTTTGTACACCTCTTCATATTCCACCACCATCCTTGGCTCAAGCTGCAGTTCTCTTTGCTCTGCCACTCCTTCTAGCCACATTCTGATGCCATCAGTCTTGAAAAATTCCATCAACACATTCTCCAATGCATCATCAACTCCACATATATTGAAGAAGTGACCAAACCAAGACTACGCAGCTTGGCTTTGAAGTTACCATGCCCCGTATATAGTTGCGTGCTGTAATTATTCATGGCTATCCATTTCTTCTTCAACCTTTCAGCAACGTTGAGCATCAACTCATATGTCATTCTTTCTTTTGTTGAAGAATCCCATCTCTCTTGCCATATTCTCGAGATATCCTGCCTGTATTCCTTCTGCGTCTTGATCTTTCTGCCACCAATCCTCTCTCACGCACTAGTAGATCCACAGGCAGGACACCTGCTAGTACTGGGAATGTCTCTTTGGCAACTCTTTTATGTACCTTAACTACTACCAACAGTGTCGACCTCTGAGCACTTATGAGCTTCCTGTTGTGCCATACAAGTTCAGCTCAACTATGTCACATTACTGTCCCATGTGCTATTATGCCTTCCCAATACTGCTTTTTATATTTTACGCAATGTGACAAAGTTCAAGCACCAATCCGTATTTTCAATCGCTTTCAACTTGTGGAACACAACTACCGCTTTCTTTGCCACATATTGTATGTGGCCCAGGAAGCTCATATTTTCATCAAGAATCACACCAAGATACTTAAATTCATGTACATACTGTAGTGCCTCTCCCTTGTATATTACAGTTGGTGGTCTCTGCAGTTTTCCTTTCAATAACATGATCTTTATCTTGTTTGCCAAGAAGCTCAGCTTCACTGATGTGGCCCATTCCTTGATTCGTTCAATGATTATCTCAGCCTTTTCTTCTAGCTGTCTTCTGGCTTTTCCGGCCACCAAAATTAGACCTTCATCTGCATATCCAAATATGTTGCATCCTTTAGGCGGTGGCAACTCCAGCAGTTCATCAAATAGGATGTTCCATAATTTCGGTCCAAGTACCGACACCTGGGGACATCCTTTCGTTAGTATCTTACTAACTTGCACATTTTTCGAAGAGTACCATGTTAGTCTGTCCTTAAAATAATCCAGCAGCACTTTGTAAATGTTCGCAGGACATTGTTTCTGTTTTAGACGCCACATTACCTCCGGCCACCAGGCATTATCGAAAGTTCCCGCGATGTCCAGGAAGATCGCCATTACATACTTCTCTTCTCAATTATCTTGCCCAGAACCGGAAGCAACTATAACACATGCAAATTCAAAACTAAAAAAAAAGGGACCAAGATGGGTAAGCGGTTAACCTGCTCGCCTCCCACCAAGGCGAACCGTGTTCAATCCCTGGCCGGACTTCTCCTGGATTTCGCATGTGAGTATCTTGCCGGGCGATGCCACTGGTCGTTGGTTTTCTCCCGTTTCCCCCGCCCTTTCATTCCGGCGCTGCTTCATACTCACCTCAGTCACGCATATCGGCTCTCAAGACCTCGCTGTTAAGAGTCGCCTAAATCACTTCACTCTTCACTCACTAAAAATTTATATTCTTTAGAAGTTTGCTAAAATTTCTGTTCCTGACATCATTAGTCAGTTCAGGTTGCCATAAAATCTTTCGGTGCTAATGTATTTATTACAGGTGGCAGTATAGGTAGGAAGATACTCGTAAGGTTCTAAAGCAAACTTCATTATTTAAAAAATGTTTGCATTTATGTTTTACAGGTTAATTTCTACTTTACAAACGTGCCACATTAAGACACGATAAAAATTGCCAACCTAATGAAAACGAAAATATATAAACCATATGAGTCACAATGTGCACAGAAAAATACTTCCTCTATCTGCAGTTAAAACGTACGGCGATACAAAGAAATTTTAGAAAATATTTTTCGAGCTGGTAAGCAAATTCCCAAGTTCCGCACTCGATGCTGGGAGCGTATATTAACATTTTTTTCCATGAGCTTCAGGATCAGGCGCCCTAGTTTGTAACTGTTGTCATCTGGAGGTCTGGTTTGTTTACATTAGTAGACTAGGCCGTTGCAGTCACGAGCCCTAAAAAATATTTGTTCTGTCGTGGGAGACCAGTTTATTTTTCCACTGGATAGCAGGTATACAGAAGGAAACTTCTGAGAGAACCAGTTACTTAATTCAGAGATAGAATCATACTTTTCAGTAATTTGAGTACTGCTTATTGGAAATTTATTTCATAAGCTGACGGGCTGCTCGTGAAAGCAAAATTTCCTGTAAGTCAGTCGAAATCTCCAATTCAACAGTTAAATTCAGCCGCATTGTTTACAGTCGACATAACGAATGGGTTAATAATATCCATTGCTCTAAAATTTGAGGAATATATATTTTACTGTTATATCTAGTTTTTGTTTAAATCGTTGCAGAGACGAACACAGAATTGCTTTGGGAGGGTCCGAAGTAAACAAGTTACAAGTCAATCCATTTGCCGAATAAAACAAACTCTTTGAACAAATGGCTTTACAATGCAAATTATGCTTAATATAACTTAGTGTTACTACTTTTTTATTCCCTACAATGATAAATAAATCTCTTGTGTTGTTGTTTATATACTTAATTTAACAGGACAGAAAATAATTAACTAATTTATTGCAAAATAGCTATAATTTGCAAACTGCGGTATATTTCAGGCTCACCGGAAAAGGAGGAGGGAGGGGGAAGTCTGGATTTGTTTGAAACCCCCGGTGTGCGCGCTTCTGTGTGGTTGTCATTATATTCAGCTATTACCTTTGTCATTCCAGGTGTACTCGTATTCAACGCATTTGCACACTTATTTTTGCCGTGATTCCAAAAGTACAAGTGGCTTTACGTGACAGTTGGACAGTATCTATTCAGACCCTCTGTTTCCCGTAATGTTGTCTCTGTCGAATCGTTCTATCAATTCTTCCGCCTGGCTGGAGCGTAAGGCGCCAGGTAAGCAGACCTTGCTCTTGGCTGTTTCTTCCTCCACTCTTGCGCCATTCCTACCTATGGGTGNGGCTGTTTCTTCCTCCACTCTTGCGCCATTCCTACCTATGGGTGGACCAGCGTGAATATAATCTTGGAAAGACGTTACTGCCCGTAACTCCATATATTTTAACGTGAGCACCCGCTGAAATACTCGTGGTAAAGCAGGCAGTGAATCAGTGAAAGTAGTTCCACATATTGATGTCGAATAAAAAGTCCGGTGCTTATACCCTATATTTGTTGGCAATGAATTTATTATTATTAGTTTATCTTCTGTTTATTTAATGCACTTAGGCTAATTGTAGGTATTTAATATTAGTAATATATTTACGTTCCTACCAAAATAACTTTTACACTTGATTGACTTACGAATAAAGTGACAGGATCCTCAACAATACTAATTTTGCATTTGATTACGGAACACAAAATGGGATGGAATTATACCTTAAACAGGAATTTCAGAAGTGTTCAATTTACCGCGAACAGGATGTAGATTTACTTAACTTCTAAGACTCTTACAATATCTTAATGACGTAAAAGCTTTAATAGAAGTACTGCATGGACATCAACATATTTCATCCCAATTTTTAAAATGTCTTAATATATTTTTTAAATGTAATTTAAAAAGTAAAATGTGTTCTTGCTCGCCAGGCACTATCGCTTGTTCTTGTCGTGTTCGACGTGTGTCTGTGCTTCGCTCAACTCGCCCTGGGGTTAACTCCTAGCTGAAGCAGCACAGGATCGCGCTAACTTGATCATGTTCTCGGGCGGTTGTGACTCGGAGGCGTCAAGTTTCGGAACGCAGAGTAGCGAGAAGTTTTCCTCCAACCGGCTTCACCCAGCGAGGTTCGCGCAAGCGCCTTGGGAAGTAACGCGTCACAAACACGAGCACGACTATAGTCTATTCGCGGATTCTTCACACTTTTTTAATCAAACCTTTGAAAAATCACACCAGGTATGACGTGTGTGGTTGTTTCATAACTATGCTATGTATAATAAGCGTTTTGCACTTGTGTTAAAATCAAAGTATATCTTATTTTTCGTTAAATTTAAATTTTATTTATATTTTATTTATAAATTATAATATTTGCATTATAATAAATACGGACCAAAATAGTGAGCAAACAGGTGTGATGGGTAGTAGGAAATAGTTCTTGTGCAAAATAATATTGCACTCAGTGCCCACGAAAGCAGTGCGTTGTCCTTTTGGTGGAATTTTCTAGACTCGGATAAGCTTTGTTTGCATGAGGCGGAGGAATATACTGGAGGTAGAAGTTTAGCAGGGGTTCAGAAAAGTTGGAAGTAACCGTGAATGGACTATAGCAGAAAATCGCCAGACCGACGTGGGAAGTGATGGCATGGACAATGCACCGACAACTTGTTAGCTCTGCGACCCCCGCCAAGGGCGTGAGTTTAGGATAGTAATTATATTACCGTTAAGTGTGGTGGACAGTACTGAGTATCGCCCAATACAATTGTTTTCCTCCTGGCGTAACCACAATTGCCATCTCGTACTGCGCAGAAATTGACTGAATACACCGGCAGTTTGTAAAA